>OMPJ01002443.1:4029-18141 GCA_900312935.1 Carapus acus
AAGAAAATAATTTAAAAAATTAAAATAACAAAAAAGGCGCCGTCGCAAACATCTCCCCTTGGTAGAGGCTATGGCCCCCTCCACCCAGTGGGCGTCTGGTAGAATCCAAAATGCCACAAAGATCGTGCCGCGTGTGGGGCGGGTTTAGTTTGTAGTTGCGGCCCTTTCATTCTGTTCCCCATGCTTCGAGAAGGCGGCGGCGACGCTCGCACACACGCGGCCGCTGGGGGACAGCTGACGCAATTTGGAAAGTACGCATATGCATCTGTTTTCTGGGCACGCAGAGAATGTAACAAAGGCGGCGAAGCTGAGGGGTTTTCTTTGGCGTGTTTATGGAGTACAATACGAACAGAGGGAAGGAGGGGAAATTTTTCTTGTGAATCATTTTTGGCCCAGGCGACATCCAAAAAGGCAGAGCCCATTGACTTTAAACACTACAAGAGTGTTTACCGGTTGTGGGGAGACCGACTTGGCGTGCGGGGACGATGTGCAAAACTCAGAATGGACGATCCCTCGCACGGCGCCGAGCGACGCACGTTTTGGTTAATTCTTCCGTTTTTGCGCTGCGATGAGTGTGAGACGTCAGACAAAAACCTCACCCATGCCCGAGTCCTTCTTGGTTCCGTCGGATATTATCTCCATGTGATCACCGTCGACGTCGTAGCTGAAAAAGTCGTTCAGGTACGTCTTGGACCTCTGACCCCCGAACACGTAGAGGCATCGGTTCCTCTGCGGCGGGAAACAAAAGAGCGTCACAAAAACAGGAGGCGAACGTGGGGGAACCGACGAGGAGCCGAGCGGACGGGTGCCCTCACCGTGTGGAAGAGCATGCAGTGTCCGATGCGGGACTGAACGTCCTCTGGGCCGGCGTTGCAGGAGTCTTCTCGCAGAAGGCTCCAGGTCCCCGCCTGGCAGTGGTATGCGTAAAGTCCACTGAACTGGGGCTCCGACGTCCGACTGTCTTCCACGTTGCCGTTGCACGTCAGGATGCGGCCGCCGAACGTGTAGATCATGTGCTTCTCCGAGTCCATGCACATCTGCGGAAATTCGACGGCGGCGAGAGCGATTGTCCACATCACATTTGTGGTTTTTATATTATATTTGTGGATATTGCCTCAAGACGGAGCTAACCTGGTGGTCGAAGACCAATTTCGGGCCCCCGTCCGCCGACGTGTCCTCGCTGAGTAACGTCCAGGTGTTGGCGTCGATGTCGTAGCGGTAGAAGTCGCTCTTCAGGGACTTGCTGTTGCGAACGCTGGAGTCCAGGTAGCGGCCCAGCGTGTAGATCTGCCGCCGCTGCGAGTCGATGCACATTTTGTGGCAGGAGCGCGCGCTTGGCCCGCTCTAGTGGACGGGGACACGCAGGCAGAAAAATGCAGTTCCAAATGAAGCCAGCTGTTGACATTTCGGCCACATTTATCGCATATCTTTTAGCATTTTCTTGTCTTTGCTTATCTGACGCAAGTATACGTGGTGCAATGTGGTACCATAACACACACGCTATTACATGGGACATGCTGAGTCGATTGGCAGTTAGGAGTCTTCTCACTGGAGACTCTTCTCACCTCTTTCTCTGTGTCTCTGGAGATGCAGGCCCACTGGTTCTCCTGGACGCTGTAAGCCCAGAAATCGGCCAGGTCCTGTGTTCCGTCCCAGCCGCCGAATAGGTACACCGTCTCTGCCAGAAGCACACAAGAGAGGATTCAGACGTCAGTCACGGTTGAGGAGTTTCTTCAGACAAAGCCCACCCCACACACACCCCAGTGCTTTTGTGAGGACCGTTTCACAGCCATCGAGCTGTAGCGACATCAGAGCAAATCTGACATATCCATGATAGTCCTGACAAAAACAAACCAGTCAGAGGAAGCATAAGCGCCAAATAAGACAGCTACATCCACCATCCATTAGATCAGATTTGACACGCCCATGTATCGCTTCCATTGAGACGCCTGTGTGAGGTTTTGTTGCAGGGATCTCTAATCGACTATCTTACAACATGCTTGCGGCAAAATACTGATTATTTAAAGCCTTAACGGATACAATTTCAGGGAGTTCCGACTGGATAGTATTCTAAGTGACGCTATCCAGGCATTAAATGCTTTCTAGGACGGAAGGCATTTAATTATCAAGTGGTGCTATTGCTTAAAAATACAAAAATCAAGGAAAAACTGAGGGGACTTTTCAGCCATGGTGACTTTGCCATTACATAGGATAGAGTGACAGCATGCATGACAAAAACTGAATACACTAGCAGACATGTCGAATAAGTATTCGCATTGGGGATGGAGCCTCCAAAATTGAGCTTGTCATTAAAATAGAACGATGGACAAGACACAAATTTGCAGTTGTTTTTGCTGGGCCACGGCCAACACGTAAATAGAGGAAATGCTCTTTTTAGATGGTCTCTGAGCTCCAGACGCGCAGCACGCGAAGGTTCAGAGAGAATCGGATCATCTGCAAAAGGCAACGTTTTCAACTTGTTCCAAAGGGAAACCCCTCTAGAGCAGGGATGGATTATGGGTGTGTGCCCACACACACAAAACAGCGCATAAGTACTTAAATAAGATGAGGAACACAGGCTGGCATTCAGAAATAAAACATGTTTGCTGTATAGCCCCATCCTTCCTGTATTTCCCCTTATTTCTGACGGTGCCGCTATCAACACAGGGGGCCTTGTGTGTGAGGAGAGCTGAGAAACGGGCCGCGGGGATGCGAGACTTTCTCCTCGGCTCTCGCACCATTTGCGAAACACTGCGTTTCTCTCTTCCCCTCGCGCAAGCACACACACTGTGGGGCTTTTGTCCTTTCAGGTGGCCGACAGTTAAGACGCGCCAGAGACGTTGCCAAATACGGGAAGCGGGAGACGAACAATGGCTGTGTGTTGAAACAAAAAAAGCCATGATTAATAATCTCCTAGGGGAAATGCCGTGAGAATAATCTCTTCTTAAGGGTGGGTGGAGGGCTTCATATTGATACATGGCGATGGTGCTCTGCTCCTTTGTGTGTGTGTGTGTGTGGGAGGACATGAGTCATAATGAAGAAAAAAAAAAGAGGAAAAATCAGTCACAACACAGCCTGCGTGGGCCTCACCAGTCTGGACGTCAATGACCATTTGATGTCCTCCCCGCATCCCCGGCCTGTTGTCGTCACCGTCACCTGCAGGGACAAAGGACGAGGAGGAGCGGGGGTGTGGATGATGGAGGGGTGGGGATGAGGAAGCGTGGTGGGAGGGGCAGAGAAGAGGGCACAGCTTTTAGGTAGAGGACTTGATGGTGCGTGACGGGCGAGACTGAGGATTCCACCCACTTGTGTAGGCCGACTCGCTGTTCACGTCGTCGCGGCTGCCCTCTTGGCTGGTGGTGCCTTTGTTGCACTTGGGGATGATCTGGCTCCACCTGGGCTTGTACTCCTGCTGGCTGATGTACTGGTTGAACAAACCATCTGTAGCAAAGTGGGCACGTGTCATGATTGGAAATTTTTTTAAGCTATAGTCGTCGCCGAGCGCGATACCTCTCACGGCTTTGTCGATGAGCTCCTCGCAGGCGTCGAAGTCCCCGCGAAGCACCAGCCGGTCGTGCAGGTGGGTAAGCATGGGGTGCTCCAGGGCTATCCTCGTCTTCTTCTGCAGCGACTCGAAGGCCTCTGTGTAGTTGTGCTGCCGGAAGTGCTTGAGGCAGAGGCGGATGGCTTCCTGTTCTCTGTACTGCGTGGTCGCGGTGGCGAGAAAACAGCAGTGCGCTCTAAGAATTATGTGATGTCGACTGTACAAAGACGACAGTAACCCGGAGCAACCACAACCTCCCACGCGACGGCTCCATCGCGCAGAGTTGACACAATGGACGGCTTTAACCTAGCAGCTTATACAACGGCGACGACAAGATCAAACTCGGAAGGTCGGCGTACTGGAGGAGCTCACCTTGCTGTACCAGTTGAGGCAGGGCTGCACCACGTCTGGATCTTCAATGCCGTGCAGCTCGATGTACCAGATGCTGAAGTTGAAACTGGGACCCCACGACATCAGAGGCACTGAGGTGCGCAAAAAGTCACAAATAAAGATAGAGCCACGACTGCGACGGATAAAACCCACGGCAAAGTCACCGTCCGCCTCGTCCGGTCGTGCCGGGTTTGAATGCTGCTCACCTATTTTGACAAATCTGCACGGGAACATCTGCTCGTCGATCTTGTGCTTCAAAGTGAACGTCTCTTTGTTGTAGTCATTCTTAAGGCCGCTGAGAGAGGGAGGAGAAAAGGACCGAGATGGTGAGGGTTTATATGTAGGAGAGATCGCACATATCCTGATTTGTGGTCAACCTTCGGCTCCATTTTAATGTTAGCGGAGCAGCCAATCAAGAGCGAGGTTGTCCTGTTCTCAGACAGCACTGATGGTGAACATTGCGGGGACTGAATAAATGGTGTTATTCCATCAATTCCCTGTCTACTGGCCTGACTATTAGCTGGTGTGATGCCATGACATCTCGAGAAATATCTGTAGCTCTACATCCACGATGCATGTTAGCACAATGTCAGGACAAACACACAGTATATCTGATTCTGATTCAAATCTGAAAACCTCTCGTCGAATGATTGAGGATTAAATGATGTATACTAACATCAAGATATCTTCAGGTCCGCATCACAAATATCAGATGACTCGATTTGAGCAAGTCCGCACGTGCAGTCGAAAGTCCCTTTGCAGAAATGTGGTGACGTGAATGACTCCTCACCTGGACAAAAGCTCTGTCATGTTCTCTTCGCTCATCCCGCCAAACACTTTAAACTTCTTGAGGTTGCACACGTGGGTTTTCTCGTACTTCCCAAAGGTGATGCTCTGGACAATCGCCGGCCTCTCCAGTTTCAAGATTAAAAACTGAGAGTGGTAAGAGAGCAGAAAGGGGAGGAGGGCGAGAGGAAGGAGGGAGAGTGAGTTATGATGGTTCTGCAGTATGCGTTAAGGACTGTGGAAATTGCCTGCGCTTGTGGCGGCGAGGCGGCCGAGGAGAGGTTAGCCCATTATCGAAAACAACTGAAGCCAGGTCTGTCTAGTGGTAGAGGTAAGAGGCAGAACACGCCGTGTATTAGACAGGGCGAGCAACAAGGCACCAGTGACACCACAAACCAGGGCAGTGGGAGAATGACTCTCGCTTCCCGGAGGGACCAACGCGTTCAAATCCTCTGCTAATCGATGAGCACCGACAAACAGGTGTCGAGCGTCTGCACATCTATAACTCTAAAACAAATACATCATCAAAACAATCCGGAGCAAAATCTTTATCCTCCTGTCGGGCAATCAATGATTCCTGCTTACATCCGTTTCAGGTCAAAATATCTGCAGCTTTGCTTGATCCCCCTGTTGGAAGACCATTAACAAAACCTTTGTCGTGCGTATCAGGAGCCAAATAACGGCAAGTATTTGTCAATAAGACAGTCATGTTTTCTTACACATGATGCCAAAATTGTATTGCATCCCCGTGATGTTTTCTGTCACAACAAATTCTTGATCAGCATTGTCCAGTCCAAAAAAAAAAAAAAGAAAAATCAGGAAAAGGCACATTTTACTATAGCACTTGCACAGAGATTTGGAAGATACTCTGCGTCACAACACAATCGTCCCTCTCTGCAGCTGTGCTGCCTGTCGAGATTTTTTTTTTCCCCAACACTCTTCTTCTCTGGTAGCGCGTGGTTAACCATTGTTTTCAAGTCTCGTTTCCTCCTGTAGACGGCATCACTGAACCTCAAAAATCACACTACCTGCGCACGCAGCAGCTGGGAGAGGTCACTGAGTTAAACTATGATGGGAGCATAACTCCATGGTGTCACGGAGCTTCACTTTAGTACGGAAATGTAGACATGCTCACACCAAAAAATGATTGCAATGAAATTAGTTAGAGATTGGAGAAAATCAATTCACGTATCTCCTACAGGTTAATTTTGTTCTTCATATCTTGTGCACTGATCTCCAAACAGGGCGAAAACTGTTGACGCACATGGCACAATTGCTTGGGTGGAACAACCATGCTTCTGTTTGAGTTTGACCCTGATTTCCATTACAACGCTCGAGTTTCTTCCCCAGCTCCCTTTTGTTTTCCCACCACCAAATTACCCTCATTACAACTCAATTGTAAACTTAAGAGCTTGAGCACTTACAAACTGCAAAATCCATCAACGTGATATCCATTTTATTGTCACTTCATTAAGTGATAAAAGTCATGTCAGAGACTGCTTTCTTGTAAAATTCTAATATTCCATGGTCGCAGTGGCAGCATCGCACAAAGAGAATATTAAATTCCCGTTTATGCTCTCCACAAACCACTGTGTAACCTTTGCGATTAGTGGCAGTTTTATGATGCAAAAAATATGACAGTTACACCGACGGCGAGCCACCGTACAAATACTTTGTTACCTGTGAGAACTATAATTTCACTTCATCCTTCATTTTCCACATCCGACAAAAAAAGGTCACAGAATCTTTTGACTGGATGTCAGATAGATTCATCACACAGACCGATTGCATAAATTACTAAAAAATATCCTTGTTTTCGAATCAACCCAGCAGTGAGTTACGTCTCTAATGACATTATGAAGCCATTGTGGTTTTTAACATGTTTACTTCTTACCGTAGATTTGCATGCCAGCCTGCAACGCCCCATCCGTGAGCACGCAAGATTCCAATCTAAATCAGTCACATGATTCTTTGTCATAGTTTCCATGACATACAACTTTTCATACAGACCCCAAAATCACAGGGTTTGGCTCTTGATCATTTACCATACATTGTTCCCCATCACAGAGAAAAATACTAAGTATCTCTGACCAATGAACAAATGTTATCAAGTACCAAGGACACAGGCAACACGACAGTTTGTTTTCAACTGGTGGAGCAAGGTCATTGACCAGGTCAACTGATCAGTGCCTATTTTTGTATGTTTTGAGCGTGTGGGCGGTCTAAACTGACCCTGCCGGTCACAGACTGATCAATATGAGACAAACTTATCTGTCTTGACTTCAACATTAATGTCACTATGCAATGTTGCCATGATCAGACACGGGATGGCAAATTACCATGACAGTGCGTGCACCAGAAGTGTGAAAGACATTTGTTAGCTAAGAAAAGCCTGAATTACTGGGAGAAGACATTCGGTGAGGAGTTGGGGTGATGTTATGTACTGGACTGTCCTGTACTGCTTCCCCCTTTAACTATCTACGGTCCTGCCACTCCGTTCAACAAACTTTCTCACCAGTGATAACCCAGCAGTTTTGCAGAGTTTGAGACAGTATGTTAGTGGACATACCTGTGGGGGGTAGTTGCTCTCAGATGACCACCTGGAAGACTGATCATTAGGCTTATCCACCAAAATATTCCTGGACAGGCAACAGAGATGGGAATTTGTTTATCTTTAGGGCAGCAGCCAAATTATCAGTGACAGTAACTGTGACATGTCCATCGCTACTATGTAGAAATGATCTACTTGTCCCACGTGTTGTGTTAGCTACATCAACGAGACGATCTGGCATTTGCTTGCAAATATTGTTTAATGAATACTGGCAGTTGAGTCAGCAACAGGCTACATAAGTGATCAATGATTTTACGTCTAGTTTTCAGCGTGTACGTAGTTTTTCACGCGAGGTTCATCATTGTCTGTAATTCTCCTCCAATTTCGTGAACGAGGTAAACAAACTGATAAGCTAACGTCGCTAACTAGACAGTGGCTGATGTTGATAGCCATGAATTTGAGCGGAGGAGGCGTGGTGGCTCGATTTCTACACCCTCGGATACCGCCTGAACACCTTCTGGCGATTACATTCAATCGGTAAAAACTTTGGCTTTTGTACAATACGCATTCATAAATCAGCAGAGGAGGAGTGTTTGTGGCATTGCATGTACTTAAAATTGATTAAAAGACATTCTTCCGTGGAATGGTTAATACGGGCTGCAGTTTGAAGACTTTACTTCAAAGTCTGTGAATTCCATTTAAATAAACTACGAAAGCCAAATAGTTCTTTGGGTGGTTGTTATGCACAGTATTGCATGCAGAATTAAAAATCCCCCCCCTGCCGGCAATTGTGAACAGCAATAACCTACTACCGACATAGCCAAATCAAGGATACCGGCTGTTCCTGGCACTAAAATCAAACGCCCACATTTGTTTAAAAAAAACGGCCAATGCTAAGTGACAATGCTAGCAGGATTGGCTAGTAGGCAAAGCTAGGCCTGGTGACGGCCCGGCGAAGGGAAAACATCATAGCGCCGGGACGGTAAGAAACCACCTGTGACGATAAAATCTAATGCATACCCGCGGACAGGCTAATGTGTACATTACTCACTCGGGTAAATACGTGGAGGAATAAGAGCTCCATTTAAAAACGCTGAAAGTGAGCACTCTGCTCTCGGGAACGACAGCCATCTTGTTGCAGTTAATAACAGCGAGCAACTAGCGGGGAGCGAGCGGCTACGGCCCTTAAAGACGCAGTACACTCTCTTTCTCTGTATTTATGTCGTAATGTAGAGCATGTTTGATGTATTGTGAAAATTATAACCGCAATCTATCGAACTTTATTTATGTGTTTTGTAACGGCCTCTATTGTCGTAACTATAAAGGCCAGCCTGCCTTCAATGTAGTCATGTAATGATCTGTCATAGTGAGCACTGAAACAATAATTATAGAAAGGACAAACAAACAAACAAAAACAACACTCTGTTTAGGCAGGCTACCAGTAATTCGGTATGCCTGTCATATTCAACACAAGTTATGTATTATCATAGGACACTGAGTAGTTTCCTCAAGGACCTGTGAAGTGTGCTGTCCATGTGTTGCTCCATCATATGACCAGTTTTTGCCAACCATTCTTTAGCTAAACTTGCTAAATTTCCCACTAAGCTCCCTTATCTGTTATTCTACCTTTCCAACTGAGCTGCAGCCCTTCTTAGTACCATTACCACCATCCGTAACCACTTAATCCTGCTCTTCCCATCACATTCGACCTCACCCCATGCGTACTGTTTGGCTGTTAGACAACAACCTCAAAAGACAAAAGTCCAATTGGTCCCTCATCTCTCAGTGTGATCTCAGATTGGATGACGAGTCATTGCAGCTCTGCGGGTGGATGAATCATATGGTGAGTAATGTCCAGACTGTTGTTCCGGTTAACTGTAGCTTAATTTCCCCTTCCCGTTACTGTGTTTATAGCCCCTCTCTCCCACCTCGCGGTGTTTAATGTGAGTAATGTGAGTGACACCTCTTCAACGGTAGTACTTGCTATCACAGTGCAACTTTAAGAAGTATACTGTCTTTTTATACAGACCATGCTCCTCCCAGTTATTTTGACTTTTGTATGTACCCCAGCCTAACCTTTCTTCTCAAGAAGTGTAATTTCATAGTAAGTCTCCCTGTCATGCTTTGTTGACTCCTACTACAGAAAAAAAACTACAAAAAAAGTGATGGCCACCAGGACAATGGGCTGGCGCAGAGCAACAGGAGCCGCGAAACGCATTGATGATTGGATCTGTCTGAGAAATTGAATGAGTCGCACTTAATGGCAGTGATCCATTTTCCACTTTGTTCTGTCTTATATTCAAGATCTTGCACTGAATCCAACAATGACTTTGAGCTATTCGCACATTTTCTCATGTTCGTCAATCCTTTCATTAAATTGTGCTCTTAAACCTCATTTTGAAATGAAGTTGCGAGAACGGGCGAAACAATCTCGCTCTACTAGCCTCAAGAAAACAAGAGGTGCCCTGTTAAACTGAAGACTTTCAGTGGTTACGCGGCAAATATGGTCAGTGGACAGCGACAGACAAGGAGACATTTTATCAAGACCCACATCGCAGCACCCCGTCTGTGCCTTATCGCGCTAGGGTTCATCTATTTTCATGCAATGCTGAATTTTGATGAATCATTGGATGAGGGCCTCTTCCAGGATTGGTGACGTGGAGAGAATGATAATGCCTTTCCTTCGAAAGTGCACGTCCAGCACTTGGCAGGCCCGAGCGTTCACTTACTGCAAATGGAAGGGCACAGACAGTGGGAGCAGCCGCGAGAATGGCTCTGCGATTGACGTACACTGGCAAATGTGACGGAGATATGTTGTGGTGGTGAAATGTGCCTGTTAATATGAATCAATGTGTTATTGTGATTTTGTTTGTTGTGTATTCATCTGCTTATGATAATAATGGTAATTTTGTTTTGTATAGAACATTGTAAAGACCCATTGAGGCAGCCACAATTTTCTTATTTAACATCTGTTGATCGTACTTTGTTGTTGACCAGCTGTACTTGAAATTCAATACCTGAAATGCAATACCTGTACTTGACTTTTGTAACTACTTGAAATTCTCTTATTTGCTGCTATAATCATAATGTGGAGCCGCCAAACACATTTTCACAATGATATTGGAAACAGTGTCTTGTGACAATAAAGGATTCTTCCTCTTCTTCTACTTCTTCCTCTACTTCTTTTATTCTATTTTGTACTGGCTGAACTTCATAAAAACTGGCCACATGCACAGGACCTGCTGTGAGAGGAAGAGAGAGCGTGAGTGTGAGTGACCCTCTCCGTGACGCAGTTATGATATCATCTGCGTTTCCCCAAAGTGTTAGTCATTTGATGACGACATCACAATGATGCTACCTGGGAGGACACAATCCACTCAGAAGGCATCTGAAAACCGGTGCTGCTCTGATACAAAACCGCCTGGTCATTTTCAATAACACTAAATCTTACCATGATCATAATCACAGTACATTAACGCTCAGGGTCTCAGGATTCAATATGTTGCTCAAGGACATCTCGACGTCAAAGTGTCCTTGAGGATGCTGAAGCCCGCTAATTACCCCTTGAGGACTCAAGAGCAGCCTACAAAGACCTTTCATGTAAATAGAAGAAACAGTGTGTAGGTGTGAGTAGAGGATTTTTTGATCATCAGCTACATGTCCTTGGACTTTCCTATTGTTTTTTACCAGTGAATACGGTTTATATATAATATATGTGCGTGTATGGATGTACAGTATATACTGTATGTGTGTGAGTATGTGTATGCATACATTTTTGTGTGTATACATAAATGTGCATGTGACGTGTGTATGCCTGTGTGTTTCTAGGTACATGTTGATATACTACATGTGTGCATATACCTGTGTGAAAATATACATATTTGTTTCTACAGGTGTGTGTAAACATGCATATATGTACATGTTTACATGTCTTTGTGTGCTATATATACACTGTCTGTGTATGATACATACATACATACACACATACACACACACATACACACACACATACACACATACATGCATACACTGTTATGCATGTGTGTGTACTCCCTTACATACACATGTAGAGTATAGGGGGCCGGGGCTGCCCTTCCAGATCTTAGAATAACTACGTTTTGATATATATACATATATTTTAAATGTATTATTACATATATTTTATTTTAAATGGCTCTGCATCATCCTTGTTCCAACATCTTCATCATCTTAACGTTACACACTATTTTTACCATCACAGAGGCCCATAAGCATCTTCTTTCTCAGCATTATCACCACTATCATTGTCAAACCTCAAGACCACCAACATCGCTCATCCTCTTCCTCAGCACCACCGCTGCTTTCAGATCTCACCACTGTCGCCATCATCATCATCGTTATTTTCATAGCCATCATCACCGGCAGAGGCATATTGTAAGATCTACTCATGGCTTTCAGTTGCCAGCATCTCCTCCCCACGGGGGCGCGCAGCTCACCGCCGCGCGTGTGCGCGCACGCTCGATGCGCATCACGTGGGAGGTCCCTTTAAGTTTCCATTGACAGGGGCCCGAGCGTGTCACATGGACATGATATCATGAAAAGACAGGAACGGAGAACCCGAGTGCGCTCTGAGGCTGATGGCATCTGAGGAAGGAGGAGGAGGGGCGGGAGGGGTGAAGAGGAAAGAAAAAGAGACGGAGGAGGAGGGGGGGGAACCTGAACGTACGCAGTCCCGACCGCTCGCTCCCTCGCTCGCTGGCTCTCTCGCCCAAGCGAATCGGTCCTCCCTCCCCGGGATCAGCGGCTCGGGGCCGACAGTCCGGGCCGATCACTGCGGCTCATCAGACGGGACCTCCCTCATTCGCAGCTGCACCTGCCAAGCTCTGACACGCACATTCGCACACCCCCACGCCCCTTCACGCCTCCCCACACACACCCCCCTTCAAAAAAAGAAGAGGAAAACGTCGCCCGATGAAGTGCGCGTTTGATGCCGAAGAGCAGCGCCTTGGAAGCGTGAGTTAGAAGTTTTGTTTTTTTTATTTCTGGAAACGTCGCTGCTGATGTGAGATCCGACACTTGTGTCGCTGTTGCAGGTGCGTCCGCTTAATTCGCAGTATTCCTACATCTGTGCAGGCTTGGGGAAAGTGTGTCTGCGGTTTGTTTTTGTGTTTTCTCCCCGTCGTTCATAGAGAAAACTCTGTTCTGTCGTGGACGAGAAGATTTTTTTGTATCGTCTGCCACCGGTCCCCGTTTTTTTCGCCTTGTTGTCCGCCAGTGTCCGCATTCCAGGTGGTGTTGCGCACATAGAAATAGAAGTTGAGGTAAACAAGTGGGAATAAAGGCCTCAGTCTTGGAGGATAAAAAAAAACTGCGGGCTCGACCGAAAACATCTCGTCGCTACGATGGGAGGCAACGTCCCGACGCCAGGGGAAAAGTGAAGTTGCCGATATAGATATCGAGCACTGACAGCACATCTTTATGATCGGAATAAGTCGATTTACGAGTCGCGTGTAACTTGGTGAGATTTCCGAAAAGGATGGATTTCAGAATTTGGATTAACTTTGACCAATCGCGGAAGCGATGAAGCGAACTCGGGCTAAACGCGACCAAATGCGGCGTAACATGCGCAAACATGATCGTTTTGGGTGCGTATATGCGTAGCGATGATGGCGACATGGAGGATTTCCAGGGAGAGATGATACAAAAAGAGGCAAGCCGGCGCTGTGGGGTCAACATCAGTGAGGGAGAAAACGAAATAAACCACCTGCCCGCATCCGAGAAGCACGGTTCCATCACACGCACACAGAAAGAAAGAAAAAAGAGAGAGAGACGCTCACACACACGTACATACACACACTCACACACATATGCACTCCACTTAAGCTTTCCGCTGACTCATGTAACCAGGCAGCAACATCTGTTCATATTGATGACAGTTCATAAGTGGATTTAAGTTGCAATGTCAGGCTCAACCAGTAGGGGGTGCTGTTGTGGTCGGGGCATAGGGGATGGGGATCACGGGGTCTGATGTGCTGTGTGTACAGTACTCCACAACGTCACATTAATCAGCAAAAAGGTCGCAGTCGATTTTGTTCGATATTTTCCTGTTGTTTAACTTATGTAAGAATCAATAATCACATTATGAACGACAGTATTTTTATTTCATCTATCAGGAGGTAGTAGCAATAGTCGACGTCTGAATAGTACCTTGTGAGAGCAGTAAAATGAGTAATTATTCTGATGAGACGCACTAAAATAAAGTAGGTGCCATTTTTCAGATGTGACCTTGAGTGTTTTACCACATCCCTCCCTTTTTATTGATATTACTTTGTACCACAAAATCATCTTAGATCCCATTGTTTAACGTCAGTTAAACCACGTAAGTGCTGGTGGTTCCATTCTCAAAAAGCTATTTGCATTCAGTGCATTGTTTTTTTGTTGTTTTGTTTTCTCTGGTGTGGAATTTTTGGTATGCGGTTGGAAATTCCAGGACAGGCGTTACGCAACAAACAATGAGTGTGGCCGGAAGGAACAATTATGCAGTAAATACATGCAAATCTTCCCTGTTCTGCCTGTTTGACGTTGTGTCAAGGCCCGAAAAGTTTTGAGGAAGTGATCATTTGTGGTTATTTGTGTTGTTTGAGTCAACCAGGTTCCTGCTTTAGTTGGGCAAGGAGGACGGGGGCAGGGGGGGTGTTGACAGTGGCTCCACATTGCTGTTGCGGTTGTGGTCACCATCGTATCTCTTCTCCTCGCTAAACAGGTTCTTTACCTCAAATTTGCTGCTCGGTTTACATTTGCCGCTTCGCCAAACGAATCAATGCGCGTTGGCCACAAATCCCAGCGAGGCAGAGGGCGAAGC
>OMPJ01002449.1:1276-11717 GCA_900312935.1 Carapus acus
GCCGACCAAGGCCGAGTCGGCCGTCAATCACTTAACGGCTCTGTCAGGCTCAGAAGGCTAAAAAGAGCCATTAAACTTGGAAATACCCCTCCAGGGAATTTAACTTTGTGAAATTTAAATGACGTTTATAAATCACTCCTAACTAACTCCATGTGCTGAATTAGAAGCTGCTCTGTTAAACGCCCGTCGCGCTAGTTTTTTGGCGGGCGCTAATCACGTAGCCCGGAGAAAGAGCGTAAAAAAAACGGAAGAAACACACAAATTACGTTACGACCTCCAGCCGTCACTTTGAGGAGCAGAGAATAGAGAAACACTCTGGTGGCAGCG
The DNA here is from genome assembly GCA_900312935.1 of Carapus acus. Taxonomy (NCBI): domain Eukaryota; kingdom Metazoa; phylum Chordata; class Actinopteri; order Ophidiiformes; family Carapidae; genus Carapus; species Carapus acus. Next base: position 1,604 of record OMPJ01002449.1, read on the forward strand.
GTGAGGTGGAGGATTCCTCAGACGTCGGCCATTTGCGCGAAAAATAACTCGGCGTTCCGGATGTTGTGTTTGTTTTGCCACCACATTCCAAACTACCTGTTTGTCAAGAAACGGCGCCACGACTTTGCCCGAGTCATTGTAATGCTGAATATGCGTGGAGAGAGGTGTGTGTGTGTTCGTGCGTGTGTGTGTCCGTGTGTGTTACATTTGGCCAGGCGCCATTACGGCCTGTGTGGCCTGAATGGAGAGAGGAGAGTCGAGCCTCTGTGGGGACGGAGGAGACACAACAAACCCAGTTAGGTCAGACAGGTGCAGGACACGGGCTGGTGGGACGACCGCCTGAGAGCCCTTAACCTCTGCACACACACACACACACACACACTTACACACACACACACACACAGCACATACAGCGCATACAGAAACGAACCGCTGCAGTGATGTGTGTAGAAAGTGCACATTAGGAGAGTGTGTGATATCCCGTGGAATAATTACAGGAATATTATGACCACACCATCTGTTTGAGGTTGTCTCACAGACACACATGCTCACACACACACACACACGCACAGGCACATGCACGCACACACTCACACACACACGGCTGTTCGAGGATGGTTGCGTAATTAATGTGGAGACTGAAATCTGTCAGGATGAATACTCCGTTTTTTAATCTTTTAATATCTAAATCGTCCATTTCTTTTAAGACTGATTAAAGGAAGAAGCGGACGCCTGGTTTTCTACTCTTTCTTGACGTCATTTGTGGCTATCAGTGAATCACACAGCCGGCCTCCATCACTCTTTTTCTGTTGCCCCATCATCAGCGGATTTGTTGAGGTGCATCCTCAACACTTTCCAGGGGGGCGAAAATTGAGAATAGCAGCTTTTAGAGCAGGGGGCGGGCAAACTAAGGCCCGTGGGCCACATCTGGCCCCATCCTGCCCTCCCAAAGATTGGGGCAGAATTTGCATTTTGACTGCATTCAAAATAGATACCAAAAACTACAACAACAGAACGAAGACCAGACTTAGATGCACTGGCAAAGATGGCTGAACAACAAAACTGGTCCTATTAAAAGGTAAATAATGTGACACCCTCGTGTTTTTTTTAGTCTGTTTGATATGGCGCTGTATAAATAGAATAGAACAGAATAGAATGTCTGCAGCTTGTGCTGACATGGCCCGTCTGTCAAAATTTAAAAGTCAATGTGGCCCCTAAGCTGAGATGTTTGCCCACCCGTTTTAGAAGGAACTGCTTGGTTTTGATTTGGCGTGGCCGCTTGTGTGTGTGCGTGGGTGTGTATTTGTGTGACTTTCTCTAAATTGTTTAGTCACCGACTTTCTGGTCACGAAGGGAATTAGGCGTCCAATAACCGGCTAAGTGGTGTTTGGGTGTGAAATGAGTGACGACGCGGCGGCGCGCTTCGGAGCGTCGCGCCTGGCGGGGCGCAACACGCTGATCGGCGAGTGGGAGGAGCCGCTTTCCTGCGATTGTCTCTCTCTCTCTCTCTCTCTCCTCCCTCTCTCTCGCCTTCCAAACTTGACTATTCCGTTCCCCACTTCGCCTCCGTGCCGTCGCCTGCGGAGCGCTCCTCTCCGCCTCGCTGGCTGTTTTTCTTTTTCCCTCTCTCCGCCGCTTTCGGCGTTCGAGCTCCGCTCCCGAGCCCAAACTCCCCCCGGGGTGGATCCTGAGGGAGGGTCTGGGTTGGTGTGGGGGGGTGGACAAGGACTCCTCAAACCCCTGCCAGCTTCAACCCGACATCCCACCAACCTCCACCTCCTCCTCCTCTTCCTCCTCCTCCTCCTCCGTTTATTTTCTTCCAACTTCTGCGTTTTCGGGGCCACTTTCAAGATGACAGAAGAAAGAAGCGCTCGGCACGTCAAGCTGGTAGGTGTCTTAACCTCTCCTCCTCCCTCCATCCCTCTTTCTCTCCTCGGTGCTCCGCTCCGATCCTCCTCCGCCGTCCCGCGTCCAAACGCGGATCGGCTCCGGGCGCGCCGGGCTGATTGCGCACCGCGCCTCGGGGGCAGAGAGAGAGGGAGAGAGAAAGAGGGAGAGAAGAGCGGCGCGGCGGCTCCTCTCGCTCCGGAGACGTGTGTGTCCTATGAATGGACCGCGTCGATCGCCGATGTCCGTGTCCGAGGGTTGGCGGACCAGACCGGGGAACTCACACACTCGGGCGGTTTGTTGTTGTCACAACCGCCCCGTATTTTCTGTGGTTTTAACGGCTGATTTGACGCCTGAGCGTGCGTGTTCTTCCTCCGTGGGCTCAGAGGACTTGAGGCGTGTGGTCCAACCCATTCTCTCCCCATATGACCGTAGTTTCTGCGGTTGTCTTGATGGTCGGGGCAACATCTGTGTTGCTGCCATGCCAAACATGTGCAGCTGCTTTGACAAACACTTGTGGTCCTCCATGTTTTGTTGTTATTGGTGTTGTCATGATGCTTTTCTTGGGTTCAGGACGTGCTATCTGGGAGACAAAGACACAAAGTGTCTGAAAATAATCTGATCCATGTGTGAGAACCACTTGTCCTCTCAGGGTAGCAGAAGCTCAGCGGGATTCAAGGTTGCTTATTGTGATTTTATGTGTAATCATAGAGATGTTTACACGGAAAAGCAAAATATCTCATCAATATTTGTCGTCATAATCAGATGTGAACATTCCGCCGGAAATGTTCTGGAAGTTTCACAACGTCAGATCCGACATGTGTGAGTTAATCACCTTCAAAAGCGGCAATGTTCTCTCACACTTTGCAATCACAGATGGATTCAACCCCCCAAAAACAGCCCAATGTGGAGCTGAAAAGATGCTGGTTCCCCCAGCTCTGCCTCAGCTCTACCCCCCCATATTGAAGTGGCGCTGACACCCAGTTGTCAGGAGAGCGTTTAAGTGTCGCCAGACGCGGCGCCGACTGTCACACACTCGGCTCAGCTGCCTCCAGATGACGCCGCCCCGGCCCGGCCGAGGGGGCTCGTCGCGTGACTGAGCCGGAGTGCGGTGATGAAGTTTTTCCACAGTTGTTTGGATCTCGCCGCCACCGGGTCCTTATATTTCCCTCCTCGGGCTGCTCAGCCTTGCGTGAAGGCACCGAGCGCGAGGACGGACGTGTTATTGCTACACTAGTTGCTGTAGCAGTTTGTGTCGGTATGGTCGTCTTTCCCTGTCCTCACTCTCCAGTCCTCACCCTCCATCCCCTCTCTCTCTCTCTCTCTCTCTCTCCCCCTCTTTGGAATGGTGATTGAATTCGATGCAATCGCTCAGAGGCAAATGGCAGAGCTCACTCTCCTGCATGTTTTTGGCTGCTTTTATCGTATTCTCGTCCTTGTCCTTTGTGCTGTAAGAGAATTGAATATTTACAAATCATACCAACGGCGGTGGAAGAAGAACGAAGTAAAAAAGAAAAAAAAAAACAATGCAGGGGGGGAAACTGTGGTCTGGCCACTAACATCTCACGCTGCTTGTGTCGATTTGAAAAGAAGATTTTGATATTCCTTGTTTTGATGAAGGCCTTATTAAATTCACAAGAGGCTTGGAAGCAGTGAAAGTTTTGCTTTGTGAAAGTAGAGACAGATGTGCCGCTCGGTGAGAAATAGGGAAAGACTTTGATGCTGGCGGTCTTTTTATGCTAAGTCTTTGCCTCCCAGCGACACAAGCCGGCCTCGCTTTTAATTCCGACTGCTTTTCTCCGGGTCATAAAGAAGGTGTCTGCTCCGCCCCTCTGAAACATCGGAACCCACCGCAGCCACGTGTGGAGATCACTGAGGAAACTCCAGAAGACCTGTAAATACCCAGAAACACCTTCGCTTCACTCTGTACATGCATGTGTGTGTGTGTGCGTACCAAGATGCGCTAGGGCTCCTGATGTCACGTAACAGATGCACATTCCGAGAGAAGCCATGAACCTGCCACCCCCTGATGTTTTTCAAACCCCGGCGTTCCACCCGACACCTCAGCATTCGTCACAGCGCTCGAGCACTTGACAGTCAAACTCCGACCGCAGCAGCTCCGCCGCTCCTTGTGAATGGGCCCGTCTGAATCGTGCAAGTGGAGCGAGGTCTGATATCAGTACAGCCGCGCTTCTCGGGCGCATAAGGACAGTAAATGAGCTGAGAACAGCCGTCTGTATCGGCAAATGTTAAATCAGTGCATGAGCGCTTTAGATTAAATGTGGTGTTAGGTCTCCGTCTGGGCCATTTTTCACCGTGGCAGGGTGAAAGGCTTTTCTTTGGCCTGTTTTATAATACCAATAATGGCCGAGAGGACATGGTTTTATGGTGGGTGAGACAGTGATGTGTTTGCGGCATCAAAGCCGGGATCACAGCGATGAATCCTCCTCCTGTCCCGTCCGCAAGCGTAATAGCTGGCGCGGCAGCATCATCGTCAATGCATGAAAACCCCTTTTCATATATTAGACAAACAGGCCCCGAGTATAAAAAATGCATTAATACTTCTGCAGAGCACGTCTGCCAGTGTTTGTCAAATGTAACCGGAGGTGAAAGACAGTCAGTCAGTGTTGGTCGGAGGTGTTCAAGAGAAGTCTCTTGCTTTGACGGGCAGCTTTTATCCACGCTTGGTGAATAATAGCTCTTTGTTGAAACTCTAAACCCCTCTCTAATTAGCCTACAGCTCAGTTTTTGAGGGCCACTGATTCTTGTTTTTTTCTGAAAACTTAACTTAATACTCCACACTATTGGGTTGTACTGGTTCTCCAATAGAAGCAGTTACACTCCTCCCACTGGTCATGACCTGCTGTGATCTGGCATGTGTGTATTAATCCAAAGATTATCACATTTCCTAAATTAACATTAGTGCCATCACGAGTCTCCGGCGCCACACTCCTCTCCATCCAGTCACGGTAAGATTCCGACCCCGTGACTGGCACCCGCAGGGGGGAACCGAGACGGGGACATCCCTCCGCGCGGGCCACACAATGACCAGATAAAATTGAATTCCAGTCAAGGCGGAAATTATTCATGGAATGTATCAGTGGTTGGCAGCGGTAATTATGGAATGTATAGAGACGGAACGCGTCCGATGGAATTAAAGAGGTCACCATGATATAGGTCAGCGTGGAAGTGGGTCTGTGTGCTGCGCGGAGCTCTACCAAAGATGTGAATGTGGGGATCGAGATGAGGCGGGTAGGGTGGTGAGATGTGTATTATCTTCTGGTTTTGACCCGTTTCATTGTTTCTGGTCACTGGTCGGATCAGAGACACGCAGTGTGGTCCCCAGATTCACTACAGCTACACGGGGGACCAGAGTGCAGCCACACTAATCTGTCTTGTTTCCCTGGACTCGTCTTTTCCGATGCTAGCTTGCTGTCGTTTTGCTCTGCAAGGGAATAGCACAGAAACAGACACAAAAAAGAAGATTGTTCAACTCGGTTTTGAACTGTGAAAATGAGCTCACGAAAGAGGAAAGTGGAGCAGAGTGATAAGGGCAGAAACCAGTGGATGCTCAACTCTGCTCATGCTCATGTGTCCAGAGGGCATTTTGGACGCGAAACGTCATATGTGTTACAAGATTGAGCTTGACAGCGTTCGTTTTTGTTTTTTTGTGGTCTATTCGGACGTTTGATGGAATGAATTCCATTAGTCCTGGAACGCAACTTTGAAGGGCGGCGAAGCTTCGGAATGATCTGAACCATCCGCTGGCACTTGTTTGAAATGAGGTTGGCGTCTCATCCTACAGGGCCCTAAGTTTAGATCGCTGACGCCTGGTAGCAGTGATTCATGCTGGGTGTTGCTCTCCCGAGAGGACGGAGGTTTCCAGAAAATGACACGATGCACTTTGTCTGTTCTTCCCGCGGTCAGAATTTGTGGAATTTTCCAGCTACGTCGCTCAAACAGGACGAGAGCATCCATGAACATCGTGTTAACCCTGGGATGGTGAAATTCTGTACAGGAAATTAGCCAGGGTGCACGAATACGAGGTTCAGCCTGAGCAGCCAGCGAAGGTTCTGTGCCTGGTGCTGCAACAGTGCCGAGCTTGGCTGCTTCTGCATTTGTCTATTCCGAAATTTAACGGCATCATCAGTGCCATTCAATCAGGTCAGTTTACCACCAGCCAGCACTGCAAACCAAATGTGACGCTGAATTCAAGTTCAGAATTTGGGTCCTCTGGACCTCATCATCGTCTAATCCTCTCTCCATGCTATTGCTGATTGGTCCACCTGTCAGCTGCTTTTCCCTTTTTGATTCATCAGCGTGTATTTTCCAGACAATTGCAAAGCAGAAGCAAGAGAGGCGGCATTGTGTCCATATTCAATGATCTCCACATGGGAAATGGAACTGCGAGCCAGATTTCAAGTAGGGGACGGCGAATTTCTAACGAAGAACTATCAACGGAAACCTCGAAACAGAACCGAACATGCAAACGCTGTACACCCCGAAGGTTGCTCCATTCTGAACCTATCGGAGGGCGGCATCGAATGCTCGTCGTGCCGCAGACCAACCGCACGGCCTGCGTTGTTGCCAAGGAGCAGAGTGGGAACTATTATTTTGAAACGCGCGGAAACGTGGTGACCCCCGAGGCGGGAGGCACCGCAGAGATGCGTCCCGTGTGTTTTCCGCTTTTTTTTTTTTTTTGTCTTCGTGTCTTTGTCCAAATCTCTATCATGACATCCTTATGTAGAATTAATGATTATATTAATTCTGTCATAAGAATGAGCGTAATTAGCATTTAAGCTCAGAGCAATCATGTGGTAGTAAAATCAGGGTGGGGAAAAAAGTTGTGTACCTGAAACAAAAACCCATCGATTCAAGGCTGTTGTGTAATGACATCGACTCCACTAATTGGCTATTCTAGGGCTCCATCCACTATAAGCACAAGGTCTTAAGGAGCTCATTCTCACTCTGGGATCGGAATAATTCCATTTAAACTCTAGGTCCAGCAAATTGAGACACTCAAAAATCAAATCTCAATAAGGAGGGAAGTTCAACCAAGAGCACACAGCTCCTAATGCCCATAAACGCTGCAAAGACAGATTGATTTGTGTGACGTGATCGTCTATCATCGCAAAAAGCAGATGTGTGAAATTCATATCCTAGTGGAGCTCGTAATTATTGAGGCGGATTTCCGTCCTGGAGGGATGGTCGGTAAGCCACAGTGGAGAGTGTGAAATTTGTGAATTAGAGATGCCCTGACAATTACAGATGCCCTAACCCCCAAGTGAGGAAGTAGGAAACACCAAGATGATCTCAGTTTTTTACCAGATGTCAAGCTGATAAACACCCCGCTGTACTACAACATGGAGGTCCTGCCCGATAGGGGGGAGGGGGCAGCCACCTTGGCCGTGGCCTTACAGGAGCGGCAACGGCAGCCGGGGTGGGAGAAGCTGCCAGCACCCTGCCACGCTTGTTACCAGCCAGCTGCTGGCGGGCGTGCACTCTCACGGCCGGGCACGTGTTTCCCATGATCTCACCTGCTGGCACCGCGAACCGTGGATCACGACCAGCTCCGATGTCGTGCTGCCAGGCTCCTCTGGCGGGTTTGAACACAACATGACCGATTCCAGGCCCCCACCCCCTCCGCTCCTGCTGTCCAGCATGGAGGACGAGAGCGAAACACATCCAGTCGTGCACTGTTGGTAACAAAATGAAAGGAACAAAAGTCTTGCTTAGTCACGGCTTTCACCTCAGGGTTTCGTAAATGTTGTGAAAGAAAGAGTTACCAAGGCCACTGGGCAAGGTGTTCATAATCACTACCTTTGCTAATGCCTTTGCTAATACCTTTGGCTACTACCCTTTGGAGTGGTTATGTCGGTGCAGGTGATCAGTCAACCAGGTCACCAAGTCCAATTGGATGCTGAGTTATAGCCAATGGATTTGTGCCTGAGGTTGTTTCTTTTCTTTCTTCTTAATACAACTGAAGATTAAAAATTTGCTGCGTAAACATCATCAAGAACCAAACAAGTCCACTCGCTGTAATTCAATTTCCCACTTGTATAGTCTGGAGTGGGCTCAGCAGACAGATTAAGAATGTTAACACAGTACTCGACAGTTTCTAGGAGATGATTGAGTGGCATGATAACGACAAAGACAACAATGCCGGAAAGAGAAATGAAGTACTTTTCATGTTGCGTAATTTGGCGTGCATTTTCTTTTCTAGCGGTTCTTTTTACCGTATGTAATGAATGAGTGAGCGGAGATAAATACCTCCTGCCACCCCTGTTAGCGTCATGAAGCACGTTTCCCTCAATTCTAAACCGATCAAACTGATAGTATTCGGTTGACTCTCCTCTATCGAGCCATTCATCTTCATTAGCTGGACGATGTTGGTTATTTGTAGAAAGTGGAACACCCCGTCACGTGGGCCAGTCTGGAGCACCCCAAACATGGCTCAGGGGGTGACATATCTGTGTGTATGCAGGCCATAGAAGAACTGGGACATTTTCAGCTGGGAGGTATTGTGTACCGGCATTCTACCAACACGGGGCTGTGTGTTGTTGATCTGAAACATGAGGGGGCGATGGCGATGGGTGAATGGACATCTGGACCTCAGGATCACCTCTCAGTCTTCAAATTGTCATAAATAAAATGCGGTTGCACCGACTGTGGATGGGATCATGCTAGTTAGCCAGCCATATTTAGATTTTAGTGTTGACAGTGTTGACATTAAGGACGTGTTGACTGTCATAATGCAATGACTCACTGGTCAAGGTCTGATAGATCCTCGGGATGGTTTGGAGACAGCGAGTAAATCGAAAAAGTCATGGAGGTAGAGGAAGACGTTCATGCAGGGTAGAGGAATGAGCAGCGTGTTTGGCTGTGTGACTCACTTACACACATTCTCCTCACCCTTGGCAAGCATTTTGACAGAACGCCTACTTCCCCCACCCAAAAAAAAAAAATCCCTTTCTCACTCCCGTGTTGATGTATTGCAGCTCTGCTCTGCTAACAGCAGTACTTATATCTTCGTCTGCAGCAGGTAATGCTGGAACACTTTTCAAACATTTAGCAGACAAAATTACACCCCTGAAATCGGCCACGTCGCCCAAATGCGCCGCAATTACCAGAAGGAGTTGCGCAAAGCACCTCCCAACAAAAGCCCGTAGGATTAATCTTTATCCGAGCCTGTGAACCTCCACTTCGGCGCGGTATTGATACGGCGTGAGCATTGTTAACCTTCACAATAATTCTCGTTTGGTGTTGTGACGCCCTTGGGAGCGTCTATTTTTAACATGCGGCGAACTTGAGTGGCTATTGTTTAACTAACAAGCTATTGATTTGTGTGTTGGCTTTAGCGCGAGCGGAGTGCGTTTGTGTTCTCAGACATTACTCCACGTTTTAAGAGATAGGTGCTCCATTAGAGCCATCGCCAGCTGATTACGTTCAATCCCTCCGTGCCCAAGTGTCAGTTAATTTGGCATTAAAGTTGATGTTTTGGAAAAGCGAGGGCCACTTTGGTCTATTTAGTCGTAAACGCAGCATATGTGGTGGTTTCCACACATTGTGTGTGTGCGGGGGTCAGCACTGATCTGTCGGTGCTCAAACTGGAGCCAAATCACACATTGTTGAGTATCCACTCATCCTGACATTAGCGATCGCTTTTGGCCATGGCGTTGAATCCAAATTAAGAGCCAACTGCGAAAGTCGATCGTTCAAATGTCGCATTAACGTTATGATCTCGCCGAGAAGGAGGCGGACAGTTTGAGTGGAAGTGCCTCTGCTGGCATTCATCCATATGTAGGTCAATTAGGGGGAATCCAACCATGTATGCAGCTGAGTCTGCATTTTTTTATTTGTGTTTTTTTTTTTTTTTTTTTGCCAGTATCACATCACGCAAAAGAAGCAGGTGGCACCAATAAACTACTGCGGCAGACCTTGCTGTGGCGACGGTGATGTCATGCCAAAGTATTCTTCCATCACTTTTGCGGCAGGAAATTTCTGCTTCACGCTTTATTATTTCAACTTACGCAAAAGCGCGAAACACACCACCGCTCCCTCGAACGACGTCTGGGTTTGTTTTCCCAAACAAGCGGGTACCTTTCAAAGAAAAACAGAAGAAATCACGCCAATGTAGCTGAGCGGGGAGCACAGTTGTGCACGCTGAGCCTGGAAGCCGATCGAATGGGAGCCAAGGAAAACAATGGCTTGTCGTCTCGTCTCGTCT
>OMPJ01002449.1:17007-36657 GCA_900312935.1 Carapus acus
CCCGACCCGCCTCTGGCAGGATCACGTGTGTGCGGCCTCCGGTCAAACGCTGGGCTCTCTCATCTCCGGGACCGTAACGTAAGATGAGACCGCTGCCGCCTCACATCTGGCAAAGCTCAACGGTGCTTCGTCCTGACATACCTCCTCCGCCACGCGGTTTATTTTTAACCCCCCGGCCCCGTAAAAACTGAACAACCCACCGAAAAGTCGCAGGCGTTTTATTGCAAGAGAATTCCGCCAAATCCGCTCAATGTCGCCCTGTGTTTGGTTTAAATTCTCAGCTGGGCTGATTAAGGGAAAATATCACGTTACACGTGCTGACAAGGTTGGCGACGAATGCACTCTTGGCAGCGGCAGGTTATGTTAGGTTTGTGAGTCATTTTAATGATTAGTGCACAGCCGTGTCAGGCTCTGTAATTTACCAGCAGCATACCGACAGGGCAGCCATTGTTTGTGGAACGGCTAATGATGGTTTCAGCCATGGTATTAGGTGACCTCATAAAATAATGAAAGGGAGCTTCTTTTTTTTTTTCCTCTTCTTTTTTTCAGAAGCAGAGCACAAACTATCCCCGATGTCCACTCACCTGTGCAGGGCACAGCATTGCCATGTTTCTGCTCCATGTGCCATGCGTTTCTCGTTTGGGAGGATTAGAGGAAAGACCTCCATAGGGGACAACTGGGCTCACGCAACAGCACCTGTTGTACAACCTCCAGTGGACAAAGTTTGCAGGAAATGATGGAGATCAGCGTCAGATTAAATAATATTTTGCTGATCCTCAAGGGAAATTTGCGATTCTGCAACATCTCCTAGAGCAGTGGTCCCCTACCTTCATTGCGCCACGGCCCGGTTCCATATTAGAGGATATTCTCATGGACCGGCCGAGTGTTTTGAATACTTAGCGGAAGCGACGTAGGCGGTCGCTGTCGCCGTTGTTCCCCAGGTAACGGCGCAAGGTGTGTGTGATTCTCCCGCTGAAAAGCATTGCAACATGGCAGAATTAGCCGTCCAAGGTGCATGTTCTCACGGAAAAGGATTTTTGTTCTTGCCCATACGGTTGTGGAGAGTTCGGAGGTAAACAAAGTGCCGGCTAAATGGTAAATGGTCGTAATTCTTAACGCCAACCGCCAACAATTTGGTCTCCGAGCCTCAGGTGTGGTCCACGCTGGCACCGTGACAGAAAGCAGCCCCACCTAGATGTACCATTTCCTCGTCCGGAGGGACGATGTGGTCGTCCCCCTCTCATCGAAGACATCACAGGGCTTTTGACACTATCAAAGTTCCTGCCCGATCCGTGTCCCAGAAGAACCCTTCATCATGTCAGACCTCCTACTGTGATTTATGTCAAGGGCTCGTTTTGATCATCGCTGGTACAGCTCCTCCAGACGCTGATTCGTGATTTGAGTTATTTTGTCGAGATTGATGCTGTTCGCTCAATCTGCTGAGTGTCCTCTCTGACATGTTTACGTGTGTGGAGGCGAATCAAGTGGCTGTTAGGCTGTGGTGAAAGTCCAGTTCTGAATCACCATTTCCTACTGTCCAACACGGGGAATGTCCCTCCCACAGTAATCTAAGAAAGTGGAGGTCATGTAAGGGCCTGTGGTACTGAAACAAGGTAACTTAAAGAGGAAAACATAGGAGACCGAATAGGAGTTGTTCAGTAGTTGTTTGGTCTTGTGGTGGGAAAATGTTTCCGTCTTTTGATTTATTGTCTTGTCATCAAGAGATCATGAAAATACTGTAAAGGTCAGCTAGTGCGCAAGTCCTCTAGGTTGTACCCTAAAGTACTTCTGTGCCAGAGTATAACTTTATGCTAATCCCTTCCACCAAAGCAAAGCAGTCCCGTCACCAGATGTACCTGTTGTGAGGAGTGATACGAAATGATCGCAAAGAGCTTATTTATTAGTTTTTTTTGGCAACTGCGGAGTCCCATGGGGATAAACATGGCTCCGTCTCAGGCCGAGCTTTCCAGAGAAGCAGTGAAAGCAAGTCTCGCCGACCCCCCGCTGCTTTTGTTTACACCCATCTTGCTCTCTGAAGCCTTTTAACTTCAATCGTGTGATTTTCTACGCTGCCTACTTCACCGATAAGGCCCTGATTGACAGCTTCCTCCAGAATGGATTGGTTTGAACTCGGAGGGGATGAGAAGGAAGTGGAGGAGAGAGGTATTTGAGGCTGAGGAAGAAGATGAAGAGGACGGGAGATACACTGCCAGGCTGACAAAAGGAAACAGGAGAGGGGGAGGGATCAGCTCAGTGATTAATGTCCAACATCTGGCTTTGGCTGCACCTCAGCATGACCTTTTCCCACCTCTCAAACACTGCAAATGGCCTCCCCGCAAATTTTGCCTTTCAGAGCTTTGGCGCCCGACGCTGCTTGACAGTCAGATCCCTGCCTGCTGAGATGTACAAGTCGCCGAGGAAGAGGGAGGGCAAAGAGATGAGAGTGGCAATTTCCAAAAAATGAGCCGTCAGTAGGAGAAAAGCTGCTTTTATGAAGTTCAATTTGAAGTTTTGTTGCAATGAAAAAAGGATGAATTATGCAAGTGGAACAACTAGTCACACACTTGAAGCAGAAATAGTTGAACTCAAACACAAAGTTCATACCGATTCCATTCAAAAGTGCAGAGACATTATTCTAAGTGAGCAGCGCAACTGGACCAATATGTTTTGTGGGGTACCAACACTCTGAGGAATTGATATTTGAGTTTTTCTCTCCACTTAATGACACGATGAGAACAAATCCATTGCAATGAAGGATGTTTGGCTGACTAGCCTGAAAGTCACAATGTTCTTCTTCAATGAGACAGTTTCAACTGCTCAGCCAGACCAACAACCAAAAAACACACCGCCAGCTTGTTATTTATTCTGTGGAGTGGTCCATCAGCATTTTTTTTTTTTTTCTTAATTTTAAAACAACTGACCGCAGACTAGATTTTCTTAGGGGCTCAAGTGTGGAATGAAGGCGTCATACTTCGAGGGAGTCACCTTCCTCGCACGCGATGAGAGCGCAACTCATTAGTGTCTCAGTCATTATTCATCAAAGTGAATAACAATGGCTGTGCCTGACAGCTGTCTAAGTTTGTTAACTATTACGCCGCAACCCCCCCGCTGAACCCTTTGGAAAAGAGCACCACGGCTGCTCAAGCTTGTTAAAGGTGTCAGGAGCAAAGTCGTGAAGCGGATGAAAATTAGAACTCACAGTCTTGGGGAGTGCGTGAGAGTGTGTGTTTGTGTTTGCGTACAGGCTGAATGCAGTGTGTGACTTGGTCTCTTCAGGCAGATAAATGAATCGTCACTGATTTCATCTCTGTTTCATCGCAAGTTCACTAAAAATGTCTCAGTGCACCTGAAAAAAAACTCAGTAATCAGCTCAGCAGTACATCAGAGTGAACACAGTATGTGTGTGTTTTAGTTTCCTCAGTCATCGCTATAAACGTTTGCCCTTGCGGACGTGAGACTTCACCTTACCAGTAGTGTGTATGTTATGTGTGCGTGCATGCGTCCGCCCGTGTCCTCCCTCCTTGTCAAGCTCATGATTGGCCGCCCCAGTGGCTGGGCATCATATCAGCATTGTTTCCCCAGAGTGACATAGCGGAAGCTTAATGGGCCCGTTGATGGCGCGCTCCGGATCGCTGTTAATTATAACACCACACGCTGTTAAACACACTCACATTTAACATCGGCGTACGCGGCGCCAGATGAGCTGGGGTTTACGGCGAGCCGAGTGTGACTGCTGACTCCGCAGACGCTTCAAGTGGACAACAGTAAAAAAGCGACGATCAGGGTCACACGCGCTCGGCGCCGTGATGCTGAGATTTATAACTTTTCGGGTGAAGTGCTGATCAGCGCTTAGTCAGGATGAGGTGGTTTTACGACGTTGTTGTTTACTTGGATGAGAACCTCGTAAGATTCCTTTTTGGTGTGTGTGTGCGTGTGTGTGCCCAATTTCAGCAAGGAGGTCCAAGCAGTCCGATGGCGTTGAATCAGTGTTTTGCCGGAGTGAATGAATGAATGCTCGTCTTGTTTCCTGTTGACATTTTGACCAAAACAGCAGTCATGAGGTCGCCCGGGCCACCGCAGCTCTCCGTGACACAAACGTACTCTTTATCGGGGGAATGACAGACTTTTTTTTTACCTCGCTGATTGAGATATGGAAGCGTCGAAATGTCAAAGTTAAGATCTCAGAGGTACTTTTCCGCTACAACAACCTCCTAATGATGTGGAGAAATAGGCCGAATTTCTCGTTTTTGTCATCGAGTAGGTGGTTTGTTGAGTGTTGCTTGTGCTTTTGGTCGCCAAGGACCCCGCCCTGTTGGTTCTTTGTTTCTGTCTCACAGCATCTTTGTTTTTGTTTTTTTTCTGTTTTCCTCACCGAATGAGTCAGTGCGTATCCTCGTCTTGCGACCACAGCCAAAAATTGCGTGGAACATCGTGAATTCAGACAGAAGCGAGGAGGTCATTCGGTACATCACGTCTTCCAGACTATCATTCCAGGTTCCGAGGGCATAAATGTAAAGCATGGGAGGTCTGTGCTCATGATTACTTCCTACACTGCTAGTGTAAGCACAGAGCTCACTCTGCTGACGCCATTTATTTCTGTCAATTTACAGCTTGAATGTTTTATAGGGGAGCTGGGGTGGGGGTACGCGGGGGCTCCGGCTGGTGGTGTTTGTGCAACGTCACGTAGCGTGAAGTGTCGCTCTTAAATCAGCGTGAGGCAAAACATCTTGACAAATGAAAACGGAGGAGGATAAAGGGCGAAGATTTCTTCTGATAATTACTTTTTCTCTCCTCCCTCCAGTCTCGCACTGTGGGTGACCGGTGACATTGTCTGTTATCAAAAGGTCATCGCCTCCCCCAGCGTGTGTTCCCAAACCCGCCCCGCCGCACACGTCTGTCTCCCTCCCTCCATCCGTCTGCCTCTGGTTATGCCCCGGCTGATAGGGAAAGATAAATTAGACCTATTTCTAGTCTGATGGAGCTGAATCTCCGGCAGAGGTAGCCAGCCTCTGAACTCTCTCTCTCTCTGTCTCTCTCTCTCTCTCTCTACTGCTCTGTTCCGCCCCATCTCTCCGTCTCTACCTCTCCTCAACACGTGCAGACTTTGTGATAAAAAACTACACCAGATATCAGATGAATGGCGGTCAAGGTGAGTCCAGCAAAAGGGCAAAATGTGCCTCGGTACACAAAGGGCCGAGCGCAGGCAAACGTAAAATTACCACTCTCGGGCAGACAAAAAGGGAGCACGTGGTCGCGCAAACAGATGCACAACTCGCACACGGGTCTTTATCTTTCATCTGTGTGCTATCTGCATAATGTCCTATGAGCGGTTATTTATTTATTTCCCCACAAAGCAAAGCCGGCACCCAGGTTGCCGCGTGCCTTTAAGTAGGTTCCTCAGTCGAGTGCCTTTCCTAAGCACTTAGCGGCTGCTCAAATCATGTTTGCTTTCAACGCCGCTCCATGTGATTGTGGTGCGCGGCGCGGCGCATGGGGGAGGAGACTTTGCTTAGCGCAAATGAGTTTGAGCCGCTCACGCCGCGGCGTTGTGCCGCGATGAACTCGTCTGCAGCTGGTTCGCCCGTTTACCGGCTTTGTCAGGAGGGCAGGAGGAGTTCACAGAGAGAACCGCCCCGCACTCAACCGCAGCGATAGCGCGGCGTCGCATCTGCATAAATATTTCATATGCATGCCGACGCTTGTTCATTTATCTGAGGGGGAAATTGTTCCCCCTAATTTTGAGCCGTCCTCATATTGGAGACATTTTTGGAGAAAGCAGTCAGGGGGGGGTTCAGTGTCTCGCCAGAGGTCATGTTGACGCTAGTCTAGCATAGACAACATTTGGCGCAGCATTCTTTATTAGTTAAGTTAATCAAAAAGTCAGCTTAAGACACAAGGTGACTGTGTAGAGATTGGAAGGTACTTCATTTAGTTCCAGGCGCTCGCAGGATCCTGCCAAGGAATCCTCGAACAAGGAAATGAAAGCTCCGCAAATGCTGAGTAAGCGGATTTTACTCTGCAAGGATCTGAAGAGAAATGTTGCCAAATGAGCTCTGCTGTAACATCCAAGCACCTGGTGTATGTGTGGGAGAACATCTCACACGGCGAAACTCAGCTAACACACACGTTAATCAGTGTCTCGCTTTAAACGGAGTAGAAGCTAATGACCCATGTGTGCTTTTGAACCTTCACCCTTCATGTAGACGTAGCATAGCTTGCCTAAAGGCAACGTTTGAATTAGCAAGCCTGTTTTTTTTTTTTTTGGAAAATGTATCCCTGTTGTACCCTCGCCTCACAATTCACTTTCCTCAGCATAAAAACGAACCGCGCTCTCGCAGAGGAGGAGATCCTGTCCGCGCAACGAAACCGCTGTTTAACTTGTCATGAAGGCCGTAATTCAGTCATTAGTAATTCCTGCATGACTAACGCGGAGTGATTGGGGCAGTCTTTCAGGAGCGACCCGGCTTAATGAAATTGTCAGCATCAGCCGCGGGGTCGTGCGGTTTAATATCGTCGTTTCACGGTGCTTGCTTTGTTTCTTTAAAGCCTCGGTAAAGGAGAGGCACTGGGCCGTGGGCCACCGCGGTAGCGGGTCGGGTCGGGGCTGTGGCTTTATCGGTGATTTCTCATGTCGGTAGTTTTAAGGCCGCCCCACGGGAGACAGCTTGATGAGAGAGTCTGCAAGGTGCTTCAAATTGTTGGGATTGGAGACGAACGGACGAAGGACCGAATCAATTTGGGCCGCCATTTCTTTTCTCTGTCGCCCTTGAAGTTGTTGGTGTTGTTGGAACGGTGCCTTGGAAGTTAGAGGGGAGCCTCAGCCCTGAGTGGACGTCCTGATATAATCATCGGAGGAGCAACGAGGAATGAAAAGGTTGTGGACACGTTGGGACACCAATTTATGAACTGTCTGCTGAGCAAAGCCGTTATTACGTGTTGGAGATAAAAGATTTTGAACCGACGGCAGTGGAGGGAATGTGCGTCTTTGGGAAATGAGAGGGCAGTGAGACAAATAGAAACATCTTTTTTTCCCACCTCCTCCTCTGTCCCCTGTATCATCATCTTCCCTCACGATGAGGACGCGCCTCGCATGCCCATACAAACTCTCAGAAAGACTTATTTGCCCTTAAATGGACAAAATGTAGATATGCGATCATGAATATTGAATGCTGTTGGTGGCTAAAGCACATGGGATGTCAAATCTTGGCAAATGCACATGGTTGATTCTTGATGATGCTGAATTTGAACATGGGTGGGCAAACTGTGGCCCGTGGGCCCCATCAGGCTCAATTGCCCTTTTGATCCGGCCCGCCAAATATAAGTACAGAATATACCATTTTGGCTGCATTCAAAACAAACAACAAAAACTACAACAACAAAACTAACATCAGACTTTGATGCAGTGGCAAAGATAGGTGGTCAACAAAACTGATCCCATTAAAAGGTAAATAACTTAGATAAGGAAAGTCATACTTTTTTTTCTGTTTGTGTTTCAAAAGTCTGCACCTTTCGCTGACGCAGCCCACATGTCAAAATGTAAAATTCAATGTGGCCCCTGAGCTTAGATGTTTGCACACCTGCACTTCAGTGTTTTACCAATTGTAGAACATTCAAGCCCCATTGCCGCCATTCAAACTCCCCCTTGGCTTTGCCAAAGAATCCATTTATGTACATGGCTCACACCGATTCCTCTTTTCTCTTGCAGGTACCTGACCAGCTTCTGCGGGATTTGATGTTACCCTCATATTGGTTCAATTGAAAATGGAAACACTGGAGTCTGAGCTGACCTGTCCTATCTGCCTGGAGTTATTTGAAGATCCTCTACTGCTGCCCTGCGCCCACAGCCTTTGCTTCAACTGCGCCCACCGCATCCTGGTGTCTCACTGCTCTACCAGCAAGCCCCTCGAGTCTATCTCGGCCTTCCAGTGCCCCACCTGTCGTTTCGTCATCACGCTCAACCACCGCGGTCTGGAGGGCCTCAAGCGCAATGTGACCTTGCAGAATATAATCGACCGATTCCAAAAGGCCTCCATCAGCGGCCCCAACTCGCCCACCGAGAGCCGACGCGTCCAACCACAGCGGCCCTACAGTGGCACCATAAGCGCCACCATTGCGGGAACACTGAGCAGCAGCAGCGGCGGTGGCACCAGCGGAAGCAGCGCCCGCGGCAGCCCGGCCACTTCCAGCCTCTCGCACCTGCACGTCAACCACTCCAACTCCAACCACAACCCGGCGGTGGTTGCCACGATGGATCCTCGCATCAGCTGCCAGTTTTGCGAGCAGGACCCTCCGCGCGAGGCCGTCAAGACCTGCGTGACCTGCGAGGTGTCGTACTGCGATCGCTGCCTGCGCGCCACGCACCCAAACAAGAAACCTTTCACCAGCCACCGGCTGGTAGAGCCCGTGCCGGACACGCACCTCCGCGGCCTGACCTGCCTGGAGCACGAGAACGAGAAGGTGAACATGTACTGCATGGTGGATGACCAGCTCATATGCGCCCTCTGCAAGCTAGTGGGACGCCATCGGGATCACCAGGTCTCCTCGCTGACAGAACGATTTGACAAACTCAAGGTGAGTCCGCCCTCCTCTCAGTGTGTAAAGGCATGTGATAAGATAATATCAGCAACAGTTATTTCTGTGTGCTGCCCTTGTTTTTTGAGTAAACCGTAAAACAAGGTAAGTAAAGGTCGGTCACAGCCTGCCGCGGAGAAAAGAGTGATTCAGTGAGTGGCTTCAGGCGGTCTCCTTCCCTCCAACCTTTCACTCTCCGCTACGGGTTCATCAAGTAACGATCTGCCAACTGTTTTAGTCCATCCATTCTTATCTCGCGGTCATGTTTACTCTCTCATCACATTTCCATATCGTTGTACACACAAGAGGTCCCCAACCACCATGGCACGCATCAGTGAGTCTTTGGGCATCATGCCAGAGAGGTTTAAATATGGCATTCGCGATTTTCCTCTCCGTTAAATTGGCTCCCAAAGCCTGCTATGTATTTTATTTTGAAATGTGCTCACCTTCAGATTTGATTCAGTAGCTCTGCGCATTTTTTTTTTACACGATACATTTATCCATTCATATCGCATTCTGTGGAAAATTCTGGCTCGGAACTGAGCTGTGGTGCAAAAAAAAAAAAAAGAAAAAAAGAAAAAGGTAGGGGAAGGCTGGTAAACACAGCTGCAGCTTTTGTGATGAGGGGAAAACAGAGGGGAAGAGAGACAGAGAGAGGATGACAGACGGACGGACAGAGAGAAAGAAAGGGGCGGCCAAAGGTAGAGAGCGGCAGGGCGAAACGGGGAGAGGTCGCCGTTATTATAGTCGATGAGCTGGCATTCCCTGTGGCCATTGAGCTTTCAGAGGCTCTGTGTTCTCTTGCTGACTGGCTCCAAAGGGGTAGGACTGCTGAATCAGGATGAAAAACAACAGAGGGAGGCACAGACTGGAGCCAAATCCAACACTAAAGAGCTAAAGTGGCCTACCAGCACTGAGCGGCCTCAGACCTTCAGCATAATGTTTAGTATGTGTATGTGTGTGTGAAAATGTGTGGGCCTGAGTCAGGACACGTGTACCTGTTTATGTAACTTTGTGCTGCGTCGAAACATGCATAGTCCTTATGCACCCGTAAATCAACCGATTCATAATTATCCGAGGTGTCAAAAAGGATGGAAAGGGCTCCTCCTCCCAAATTTTCAGCCCTCAAGCATTCTGTCTGTCAAATCACCGACTGGAAGCAGAGCAGCGTAAGCCTCGATTATTACCTGTGCCTTATTTAGACTATCTCGCCTTTTGTGAAGCTAATCTCCCATTCCATGATATGATCCTTCCCACTTTGAGCGTCTTTGTTCCGCCTGGACCACGGAAATTCCATCGACGCTCGCTGTCCCCGGAGTGACTGGGTGTTCCCGTGGCTTTAATTGTCCCCCGTGAATGGCATTGTGTTGAGCAAATACCTGAAAAATAGCACAATGCCGGCAGTGTAACGGTTTCGTACGTGGGGAGGAACAGTCTAGTCGGTGTCCAGGGTCGCAGGTTGCAAGTTTCCGTCTTGATAAATTGCACAGCTGTGCTTCTCCCCCTCTGTATTCTACCGCCGTGCCGGTAAAACAAAACGTTTGCAACATTTTCCGAGGCATCGCCGTGACATTGATGACTTTCAATTGGTAACTCGCGAAATCCATTCCCCATGGTGTCCAGGGGGAGCGCAGCAGCGGTGGGGATGAGCCTGAAATTGCCTGAAATCCAGTAGACTTTGCATTATTCATCATTTGTGCCAGCAAAAAAAGAAAAAGAAAAAGAAAAAACATTTCCTGTCACTTTTGTTTTTGCACCGGTGTAGCCGCAAAATTCCACCTGCTCAGCATCTCATATCGTCTTAACCCCCGTGCAGCAGGGACTTTATTTCCTCCAGCCTTTGTCCCAGCGTAGGAGCCCCCGCCCCTCTCGTCTTGCCACCTCGACCTCGGCGGAGTCTATGGAAAACTTTTTAAGTGGCTCGGTCTTTCTCCGTCCCTGCCGGCTGGTGATGGGGCTGTGGCTCTTTGGAAGGCGCCCCAACCCCTAAAGCTTTGAACTCCCCTGACTTTAAAATCCTCAGGCTACCTCAAATCTGGGAGGAGGGTGGCTTGGCTGTGGCGGTGAACTTAATAACCGTCCTCTCTCGCAGACCACGAATCGGACCGAGAGCGTCGTCGATCACAAAACGTGCGAGCCCGAGCGTGACCTGCATCCCCCGCAAATCACCGTTATCTTAAATCATACGTCCTTCGGTCTCACTCGGCCGGACTCCTCCGCGCCGCCCCTGTCGGCGAGGGATCGATAGCGATTGCACTCGGCCGCCTTTGGCTCGACTGCCGCCTCCTCCGAAGTTTGATCCCTGACCTCCGCGTCACCCCCCCACTTTATTTCCCGAGCTCGCCGGCAGCCAGACTGCTGCGAAATGATTTTTCACACATTAGGAGGAAGATACGCTCCCCCTGGGTAGGTTTGCTGGATGTTTTAGAGGAGAAAATGCCAACTGTCACAACAGTAAAAGACTGAACGGGACTCTGTGAACGTGAGGGGAAGTAGGCTAATTCCCCCTGCTGCTGTTAAGCAGCGCGCGGAGACATCAGTCTCGGGTAATTGGCAGACTTTTGTAATAGTCTTTTACACCGATGGCCTGAAAAGCCTGTTGCTTAACGCTGGATTTTCCCCGAGCCGCGTCACTTTTACAGAAAGCTTCCCTTGTTTTGCTCCACGGGGCGTCTAATGCTGACAGAGAAATCCTTCGGCAGGCACACATTACTTTTCCAGGTGGCTGGTAGACGAAAACACTTGTCAACAATACACAGAGGTGGTTCGCTATTAGCTAGATGCGAGGTAGCTAGTCGCCATGAATGTCCTTTCGGCGCTAATAGGAAACATTTCAGTTGCTACTAAAAATGTGCAGTCCCAGCTGCTATTTTTGAGTCTATCATGTCACCGCAGTCACGTTTTGAACCGCAGTCACGATCAAGTTTCTTTTTTTGTGTGTCACTGCCGTAGGCTACAGGTTAGCTAGTCATCCAATTGTAAGGCTACACCTTCCAATTCCCCTGTAAGTGAGTTTTGTTGATTTCCGATTGGTGAGATTGGTGTTTACAGAGGCCGCAAGGAGATTTTTATGGGTAGCACGGGGCCTTAACACCTCTAGGATGGTCTTTATGTCTTCGCTCACTCTTTGTTTCTGACCCTATTTGTCCCTTAAAGATCCAGTTGGGTCCTGTCATTCTCTGCAGCACACACACAGTCAGAGTCACTCACTCACTTCTCCAGCGCCACCGCAGGATTGAGCCGGACACTTTGTGCCTGCGACTGTTCCCCAGTGACCTGATTAGCGAAGACATTTGGCGGGAGGAGGAGCCGGGCGGCGTTTGTGCCAACGTGCTTCCTCCACAGGACTTAGGGAGGCGACGCTCCTCGTTTCGAGGAACGCAGCAAAAAAACAGAGCTCAGACAAAAATATCCGGTGTGTGTAGAGCTGAGAAGAAGAGATGTCTGGCGTTAGAAAGGAGCATCTGAGGCATAAAACGTCCACCGTCGTTGTCAAAACACACACACACACACATGCACACGCACACACACACAGTGCACAGTGGGCGAATTATTACCGGGTGCTTTGGCAGCTTTTGCAGCAAAGGTTTCAACTTTGCGCCCAAGCTACGAGTGCTAATGAGCTGACATGGCAGCCCAGCGAGGAGTCGAGCTGACACGCGTGTGCGTGCGTGTGTGTGCGTGAGTGTGTGTGACAGTCAACCAGATAGAGACGCTCCAAGCATGTGTCAAGATAAACATAAGTAGCCTCAGCCGCAGCTCCCGGTGGCATCATGTGCGAGCCACACACCACAAGCCGTGGGATTTGGAGACGGGAGTGTGTCAGCGTAAGCTGCGCGAGAGTGTGTGTGTGTCTTGACAGGTCTCGTGCAGGTCTTGGATGTAAGCCAGCCAGTCTGGGACATGTGAAGAAATATGCAAAAAGTGATTATTGGATTAAATCCTGTTGAGCCAGAGTCCCACTGACACCAACCCTCCGCCACTGCGCCCGTCCCCGTCCTTCCCCCCACACTACACTCCCTCTCTCTCTTTCTCTCTCTCTCTCCAGGCCCGGAGTCTTTCTTCCTCCGTCCCTCTCTCAGCCGTCGTATCTGTTGCCCAGCTCCAGTTTAAGCTCCTTAAGGCTCGGCCGAGCTCTTTTCTGTGCGGTGTGCGTGCGTGCGGCATGTCTGCTTCTGCTGCTGACTCCACTCCTGCTGCATTCATGCCATTTCGCTGCTCTAAAGCTAGAGGCGAGTGTATATGAGTGTGTGTGTGCGTGTGCGCCTGCGCTTCTGTATGTAGGTGAGCCCTGGAAACACACTCACACACACACGGAGAGTGTGCAGAGGTACAGAGTACATGATTGTAAGTGGAATAGTAAAAATGTTTGTAGGGAGGAAATTAGCAGGCGGGGGTGAGCGCGCCAACATAATCCCTCTTTCCATGCTTTGGCTCCTTTTCTCCACCTGCCGTCTCCTTCCATCTAACTCCTGTGCACGTTAAGAGATTTTCCTCTCACACACACGTGCACCGCGCTGCTTTTTTCCACCGTTTGGTGCCGTGTCGGTGTTATCGTGCAAGTAATTGGCTACCAGGTAGAATAAAGAATCAAGAGTCAGAGCCGCGTCTCTCTGCCTCCATCACATTTTGCAATATTTATCTCTGTTTACTCGGAACTGAGCGCCCATGCGAAATCACACCTCATCCCTCTCGCCTCTTTTCTATCACTCCAACAACCCCCCCTCCACCCACCACACACACACACCAACACACTCCATCCGTCCCCCCCTCGGCTACTCCTGTGTTGTGTGTGGGAGGGCACATGCTTCCTGCGAAAACATCCATGGCCGCGTGTGCTACTTTTCACAGGTGTGTGTGTATGTGTGTGTGAGAGTGTGCGTTTGCCGAAGTTTGTGCGGAAGCGGATGCTATTAGCTCTGACATGTGTGGAGCGATTGGGGAGGCGAGTGTGCGACGCCGCCGGGGGAGTTGCGGCCACGCCTTGAGGAAAACCTGCGAGATATGAGAGGCGCTCGGGTGGGATGTTGCATGAGGCTTTTAGTGTCTACGCCCCGCCGCCATGTGCATTTGAACGCGCGCTGCCGAGTGTGTGCGGGCGTGCTCGCGCGTCTCCGTACACTTTTCCACGCGCGCCGGCGCTCCCAGCAGATCATGCATCATGCATGTGTTGTGCAAACCCGTCACGCCAACCTGTTGTAAAATTGAGTACGTAGTAAAAAATCTGATCACATGTCCCACAAGCAATCCAAGCGTGTATGATGCATGCAGGCAGATATTGGACGGCTTTAAGGAGCTTTCGAGAAGGCGCAAATTACTTACTGTGATTTGCATGTAATCCCCAAGA
Organism: Carapus acus; assembly: GCA_900312935.1. NCBI lineage: Eukaryota > Metazoa > Chordata > Actinopteri > Ophidiiformes > Carapidae > Carapus > Carapus acus. The sequence goes on from OMPJ01002449.1 coordinate 30,926, forward strand.
ACGGTTGCCGCTGGTTACACGACTGATGGGAAAAACTTCTGCTCGATGTCCAGCCTTCACTTTGTACCCCTATCCCCGACCCCCCCACCTGATAGCAAGAGACAATTTGGGTCCCTTGAACCTCCTCATCCTCATTTCAGGCAATTGTATCTTGAAATGTTCCCATTATTACGGTCATCTTGTGACCACAGCCCATTAATGATATGAGGAATAATAATTGACTGATGACTTAAATGGAGGAGGCGTTACTCCAAAGCCAGGGGTGTGTGTTGCAGGCATTGGGAGGTGTGTGTGTGGGGATTTGGGGGCTTGAAGTATGCGCCTCATGGTGGTTTATGAATTTTCAGAGACTGCATCTGAGGCAAAAACAAGTATTTCTTAACCCGGGGAAAGTTGAAAAAGAATTTGCCCTCTAACGTCTCTTACGGTCAAGCTGCTTTCAGTATCTAAGGCGGTAACACCCACCTGCCTTGAGAGTTTTCTCTTTTTATTTGATTGAATTTGTTTCGGACCTCTTAAAAATTTACGCAGCAGCACACAGGCGCTTGAGAGTGCGTGCAGGTTGTGTTTGTATGTGTGTGTGTTTTCTGTAAAATTGTAAGTAACAGAAAGGTGAACAGAGCCTCTGAAACTCAGGCCGCTAAAGCTGCACATAGTTGAAGTCAAGCGTTTGTGTGCGTTTTCTCTTGACGCGACCCTGCTCGTGGTCATGGCTGCTAATGTTCAATCATGTTTCCGTCACGGCCGGACAAACAGGAAAGGACCCTGATGCCAAGCAGCAGGTAGACGTAGTAACTGAAAGTCTTTGTCGCGTTGGACCCGCGTTTCCCTTTGTTGTGAGTGCCGAGCCCCCAACCGTTCAAGGGCCATTGTGGAGTCATCGCCAAACTTTTTACCCAGAAAGCGTAGCTGGGATGCACTTTTGGATAACCCTAATCTTAAACCTAGCAATAGTCCATTGGACAACTCCCTTGATACTATGGATGAAACGATATCCAAATCCGATGGTACTATTCAATTTCAATATTCATCTCACAATAGAATATTTATTGCGATATTATGGGGAGACTCATGGTATAGCGAAATAGTTCAAGGTATCGAGTTTCTGGTGATAATACCAAAAAATGACATTTAACATTCTCTCAGAAGGATCCACAGAAGGATCTATGCTGTCTTGGCCGCTTTCTCCATGTTCACCTGTTGTGTGTGTAGTGTGCAGCGTGCAGTTTGTTGGTCCAACAGCGGGATAGCGTGCCGACGCTACGCAAAGTATCATGGTCTATGTAGTGTACAATGGACTTTGCTCAGAGGAAGCTGGCAAAAACTGTAGTTTTTTTAAGGAATAGCTACAGCATAATCATCGTAACACAACGACATCGATATTGAGACAGTTTGACTACCGTGATATCACGAGATTGCAGATATCGTTACATTTCTACCTGATATGAGGGCAAGTAAAAGCAAAAGTAATGACGTAAGTATTTCGTGAACATTAAAAGGGCGGTTTCTTTAGAAGTTGCATTCCGATGTCCTCAGGGAGCAGAGAAAGATCGCGAGGACATGGCGAAACGAAATGGAAGAATTTTAATCGCAGAGTGGCAATGTCATTCAGAGGGAGCAAGCAGAGGCTCGTGGATCTTTTGTTTGGACCCGTTGGTTTGCGGAAACAAAGGAAGCGAGCGGGAACGCCAGTGTCAAGAAGCACACGCTGTAACCGTACACACACAAGTGTCGCCGGTCGTGTTTCGAGGACACGCTTCCTGTTTGGCGCGTCCCGCGTACGTGATGGACTCCACGTTGTGCCCAAACTGTGGCCTCCAATGCGGGATGGGATGGGAGGGTGCCAGAATTTTGAAGAGCCACAAACGGAAGAGGCGAGGACAGCGGGGGACCCCTGATTCATCGGGAACATGAAAATAGAACAATACTTAGTTTTCTCTGAGCAGCACTGCGGGAGGAATCGTTACGCCTTAATGGCTCTGAGGGCCATTGTGGAGTCATCGCTAAAATATAAATGCTGACGAGTGAAAATTAAATCATCCCAAGGAGGTTTAAGCGCAAACGAATGGCAACAGTAGTCGGATAGAGCCCATAAATCTCTTCTTTCCTTGTTTCTGCCACTCTCTAAACCTCCCCACCCAATATAAATCAACTTTTATCTTCATGCACAAGTTATGTGCTGCAATTTTTCTGTATTTTTTTTTTCTTTTTTTTTTTTCTTGACTGTCAAGTTAAGCCAAAACAGATTTTGTATATTGATCCCAGAGGGAAATGGCAGTTAGGGGTGCAGGCACGCAAGAATAGAAAGGGAAAAGAGAGCAGAAAGGATGAGTAGATTAACAGATAGATAGACAGAAAGGACTCGGTACCTGTAATTGGAGCGCTAAATATGCACGTTCAAAGATTTAATCCGTTCCTGCCTCCAAATAGACTCCAAATAAGGCAGACGGGGGTAAAAAAAAAAAGAAAAAAAAAAGTGAAATACAGCCACACAAGATTGTCGTAGTATCTCTTCATTCGAGCAACATAATGTTTCACAATATAAAATTAGCATATTGTAACAACAGCATAAAACTTTCCGTTGAAGTTTTATTTGGCTCCTTCATCTCCTCAGAGTAATGAGCCCGTCCACTTTGGTTCTGGCTCCCTCTCTCTCTGTCCCTCCCCCTCTCCTTCTCTCCCTCTCTCTCTCTCTTCCTCTCTCTCTGCAGCCGCTCTCCTTTACAGCCTCAGTTTCTGAGGATAGGATTTTATTCTGAAAAACTGCTGACTGACCCCGGGTGTTTGGAATTGGACGCTAGCCACGGCGAGCGGCGAGCTACAGATGTTAATGAAAAAGCGATACCGCCCGCCCGCTTTTACTGCGCTTTAATGAACACCATCTCATCAAAGTGTGGCAGCTCATCACTTTGTGTTGGGCGCTTTTTTTGTGTTTCTTTTTTTTTCTTTTTTTTATCGTGCCTAGTTTAAGGCACGGCTGTACTTAGATTACGCAACCTCTGCAACGACAGAGAGAGACAGTCATCCTGATGGGAGGGGACGAGAAGTGAAGCAGCAGAACAATTAGATTGGGGAGGAAACCGAGGATGGGGACAGAAGATGTTGCGGGAGAAGTTTTGGATAAACGGCGAAGTTGTTCAGGAGGAGAGAAACACAAAGTTTTTCGCTTGGCCTCTGTCCAACTCACAGTACCCACAGCTACGTGCTCCTTTATGTGTGTACCGCAGCTCTCACGCCACAAGTACAGCTGACAGAAATTGTTTTTGGTGTGTGTGTGTGAGGTGAATTGGTGAGTTTTTGGGGCGGCAAAACTTCAAAATTTCTCCATCGGCTGTACTCCTTCTCACACAGCTGCAAGTCCTCCACCAAGCCTTGCATTCAGGGGGAAGTGGTATCAGAGACATACCAGCACGCACACACACGCTTAAGCACACACAGACGCGCTAACATTGGCGTTATTCACGGAGTCAGATGATGTTTCAGGGACCAACTCAGTCTGAAGGTCGCACTTTATGGAGTCTACGTTCTCTGTGTGCCCGAGTAGCATCACCTGTTCCTTTTACAGCGCCGCAAACGGGTCTCAGAATCCAAATCAGGAATATATTCCTCGGCACGGGGATGAACGCAATAACATGCTCGACACAAACAAACCGTAAACGCGGGTCGCCGGCGTTAGCCGAGACTCGGAGACGCTGAGAAGTGGCGAGTAGGTTTTGACCATGAGTCGACTTTGCCAAACTTCACCCGCCCGGGCGGTCGTTGGTTTCGCGTGGCGGGGGAGATTGGGAACACAGGTTAACAGCGCCGCGCTCGGACTTCGCTCCCCTAAAGCCGAGGAGAGCGACCGGGGTGCTGATGCATGCTTTATAGCGCGCGGGCCGTCTTTATGGCCTCTAAAAAAAGGAACGCATCTCTTATTCTGCGTGTCCGGCGACAGGGAAGGAGGAGGAGATGCCATCAAGTACCCTGTCCCCAGAAAGCCATATACTGTATGAGTGTGTGTGACAGTGTGTGTGAAAGCGTGTGCGAGTGCGTGCATGCTAAACAAACACAGGCGTGTGTGCCGTCCATTTATTAAATGGATGGAAGGCGACGATATAAATATTAACTCTTGCCTAAATCCACCTCGTCTCCCCCGTTCCACATTCGCTCCGACACACTTTCACACACACATACACACACACACCAGCCGTGCTTCTGATCGGTGACGCTCTGGATGTTTGCCAGCCCGTCCCGTGACCCTGTCGAAAGAGAATAACGTCGCCATCAGCGCTCATAAAAGCCGGCGAGCTGTCGCCGTTTCATTTACCTTCCTTGGCACGTCAGCAGGCGTAAATATTAAAATCTGACGTGCTTCAGTGCTTCTTTTTTTTCTGTCACAAATAAGTCGTTTTGTTGTGACAACTGTGACGTCAGCAGACCGAATGAAGATGAAACGTTACCGGCAGCGCATGTTTGGTTTGGTTCGGTTTATTAAAAGGCGGCGATGAACCCCCGGGGGGCGAGAAGCTAAAGTGTCGGACGCGTGGAATCGCAAGAACGCCGGGAATGAATCTTTCCTATTTGCAGCCAGGCCCCTGTTACCACCACACACACCGCCACACACACACACAAACACACTGTCCAGAGTGCCTCCGCACGCCATAACTCAGCCGTCTGGCCTAATCTTGGAAATATTAACGCTGAATTTGATACCTCGGCGAGCGGTTGTGTGATTTTTGCTCTCCGGCTGCTGTCATCCCCCCATAGATTTTTCATTTTCGCTTTTTTTCCGCCAGAGCTGCCGGCCGTCGTGCGGCGGCTGAGCCCGATAGAGGATGTCGCAGCAGCGGCAGCGGCGGCAATACGTCTACCCGTGTCAGAATCTCCATGAGTGCAAAGATAATCACCATTTCTCCTCTGTCATTGTTGCTTGCTCTCTCTCTCTCTCTCTCCAGCGCTCTCTCTCGTCCCCATCTTCCCCCCCCCCGCCGCGTCTGTCCCGTCTTTTGGGCATCCTGCCAGCAGCTGGCATAGTAACAAGGCTCATATATAGACGTTATGTCGCCGCCATCAGAGCTGTATGACGTGACCTCATCTATATATACAGTACACAAGCACGCACAAGCACACACACACACTCACATGATAGCGACATGATTTACTGACCTGCTTCCTGTGCCCGGTGGTCCAATTAGGTGAGGGGAAAGCACAGTGGTGTCCACAGCAGTCTGAATAAATGAGACTGGCACCCTTGGAGGACACTAAGTCATCAGTTACACCGGTCAGAGACGCTTTGACACTAATGGAGACACTCCGTCTTGTCTCTGACCACGGGCAGCGCAAGAGTGTGCGGGGTCGGGAGGAGTTTGGGGACGATGTCAGTGTGAGTGTGTGAGTGTGAATGAGATTGTGTCTCAGTGTTTGCGTGTGGAAGAATTTTGAATGCGCTGTGTGCGTCTCTTCGTGTCAGATGAGAGTCGATCTGTGTTTTTTTGTGTTGCTGTTGCTGCTCTACAAGCGACGGCACTTCGGGGAGGCCGATGGTGAGCGAAGGGGTCACATTGTGCAAGGCACAATAAAAAGCTTCAGGTGGGCAGTAACAGAGTGTGTGTGTGTGTGTGTGTGTGTGTCGGAGTGTGTGTGTGTCGGAATTTCCCTCAAACAAGTCTCAGGACGGCATTATCTGCTATCAACCCCTCGCCGCAGCGGCTAGCAAACACATTACCGCCGCTTTTCTCTCCCAGAGTTCA
>OMPJ01002458.1:3283-26271 GCA_900312935.1 Carapus acus
TCAGCACTTTAGTGTCCTCGTTTGCCCACAAAAAACACGCAGAAAGACATGGATAGAAAACGCAGGAAGATGCCAGCATCTTCAACCCTGCCGACGGCAAAGGCCACGTACGTCTCCAGGGTTAGATGTAATGTGGCTCGGGGTCGAGCAGAGGGGCGTCAATGAGCGCGCTCAGACGTAGTCATGCTGATGACCTTGTTTGGATACCCAGGGTGTGAATATGAGATGCCTGACCTTGTGACCTCAATATTTGGCCACTCATTTATCCGGAGCATGTGTGAAACGTCTCAAAGTGAAGAGACTCTAAGACATGAATAGACTTGCTTGTCTTTCAGGGTTCACTGAACACACACACACACACACACACACACACACACACACAGCAAATTAGAACTTGTCTTTTAGATTCCACACAGGTGCTGGAAATTATCAAATGTGTCTTAAAGACTGCATGGAAAGAATCCTCTTAAAATGCATGGCGAGAAGCGGTCGGGAGAAAATTCGGGTAAACACATCGACGTTTCCCAGGATCTGTGATGAGTTGTCCACCCATTTGTTCGTGATTGTGTATGTGTGTGTGTGTGTGAGCGTCTCCCATCTGTCAATAGCAGTGACAGGCAGGATGTAAACAGACCCATTCGGAGGCCTCACTCCACCCCTTCTCTCTGTTATGCAATTCAATATTCAGTGGCGACGGACAGACATCGTGCGGGGTCGCTTCAGGTGAAATCTAATCCTGCAACACAATCAGGCCAGTGTGACTGAATGTGTGTGGACCAGTTTCCATTCCATAGCGTGTGTGTCAGAGCTTCAGCAGAGGAACGTGGCCTCTCAGCAGTGATGCTGCTTAGTCGTCGGTCGTTTCCAGGGTGACGGATCTGGGTCGGGATCTATCACACTGTTGTACACGTGTGCCGGACTGACACGAACACACCTGACTATCATATGGGAGCATGCTAATGGTGTGTGGCGCTTTCCTGTCTTGAAAGAAGTCAAAGGTCCAAGATTATTGAGTGTCTGGACTGTGTCTAGGTCTGTGTGTGCATGTCATTTGACCACAAATCAATAATAGTTAGGATCGATACAACATTGATGAAAATGCATCAGCTCCAGTAAACGTTATTTACTTGACTTAATTTCAAACAACATATGTGTATGTATCCTGCTTAACATTGAACCAGGTGCTTTTTCACTGAATTTGTTGATTTTTCCCCCAATTCAAAACACAACATAAAAATAATGGTAAAACCAAAAAACTGTGGAGCTTTCACCTGAAATAGAACCAATCTGAGAATAAGTACACCCTCGAAAAAACACAGAAACCCCGGAAAATGAAAGAATGACTTAGCCGTTTCACAGTTTGAGCCAACGTATTGACTTCACAATTTAAATGTTCAACAGGTGTTCAAATAGTTGGTATTTACCTTTGATAAGCACTCATTTTCAACCGACTGCGACAATTTTGCCAAGTGTGTGCGTGAGCATATGTGTGTGTGAGTGTGTTGTGTGCGCGGCCGTGTACCTGGATGGGGCATGGTGATGGTGTCGTTGGCGTTAGCGGGGCCCACGTTGAAGATGACCACGGCGGAGGCGTTGTGAGCGGCGGCGTGTCGGATCTTGTCTTTGTAGGTGCAGTTTCCCCGGGCGATTAGCGCGATCCAGGGGCCCGTCTGCCCAGCCGGGACCGTGAAACGGGTGTTTGGATCGCACGCCTGGCGGTCTAGCGGTGCCGATGGTAGGACCACGACCCCTTTGGCGTCCCTCTTGGGCGAGTGCTCCCCGTAGCGGCCGCACTCCGTCTTCTCGGTGCGGGGCATGGAGGTGGCCGGGTCCCTGTAGGTGATGTTGACGAAGGCGGTGTACCACTCCTCCCGTTCGGCCACGGTGAAGTCCAGGCACAGGAGGTGGACGAAGCAGAAGGACAGCAGCCACGTGGAGAGCGCCAGGCTGCGGCACGCTGCCACTAGCGAACCCGGGGCCATGATCGCACTCTCCCGGGGCGAGGGATCACCGTCCGTCGGTCGGTAGGTCGGAGGAGCCCGAGACCACCGGAGCGGGTTACTCCACCATGCTTGCCCCGATGAAACGGTGGTGGATTGGTTTCGGAATGGTTTTACAATCGCGCTGTAAGCGAGCGATACTGAAGCGTCTCGTCCTGTCTTGGTTTGGTCGCCCCGCTCCTCTAACGACCGCAGCCTGCTAGCCGCGTCTCCATTTCTAGTCGCCAGGGAGAACAAAACAAAACACGCACGAGAGATCCTGCACGCATTCGGGTTCGGTCTATGCAATCCGCAAACGTGCAAGCGTCATCATTGTCGAAATATCACCGAACGAGCTGTTTTTGTTTTGCGGCAAGGTTGGTTAATAATTGGTTCGGTACTGAATCCAGAGTGGAGCGTATCGGCTTTGTTTTGACTGGGCCTCACGGCACCGTCATAACGCTTTGCTTAAAGGTTATATAACTTCCGGTTAAGCCTCCAAAATAAACGTTTTTGCAACATGTAATTCGAAAAAAATATTATTTTTTATGAAAAATGCGGAGTCAGGTTATTATAAAGCTTTTTATAAAGTACGGATAACATTAGGTTATGTTTGCGTGCCTATAAAAACTGCTAAAATGCGTTTCATGTTTATGAATAGTCAATAATGTCGCTAAAGGTTTACCGAGGAATGAACAGCGACTTTCCGGTGTGTCGTTTTTGATGAAGTTTGATTGTCATTGTCTGCGCAAGTTTTTCCAGGGAAAGCAGCGCCGCCTAGCGGCGTGGCAGAATAACTACGTGCATGGAATCTGAGAGGCAAACGCATACGAGTTCAATTCTGATCAATGAATCTGTACACAAGCTTTATTTTTTTGACTGTGAAGTATTCGCAAAGTGCAATACACAAAAATTATAAATTAAACAGTACAAAATAAATGTCCCAACACTTACAAACAAACAATTTACCAACCAAAGTTCCCTCCTCAGGAGGAAACATCTACCACTTGTTTTGTTCCGCCATACTGTAAAGTTTATGTCTATTGAACAAACATCATCAACTCATGTCAACAATGTCTAAAAGCACATAGAGGCCTCATAATAACAATAATTTTCTACCATCATCAATTTCTGGTCTAAGCAAATAAAAGATAATGCTCTGTTTTTGTCAGTAGGTTCCATCTGGAGGTCGGTAGAGTTTAGGGAAAGTGAGGAGCTGCACGCTGCTGAAGGCAAACTTCCTGCTGCCAATGTTCTTCAGTACATTATCGATCCGGCATCCTTCCCTGCTCCCGCATGCACACAAATGCCAACACACACACACACACACACACACACACACACACACACACACACACACATAAATGATGAGGCAAATCTGTCTAACCCAATCACACACACACACAACAGGAAGAGCAGTCTACTGTGGTTTGGCTGTGAGTGTGAGCAGGCTGAAAATGAGCCAGAGGACCAGGAGGTGAGAGGTCACCATCAGGAAGGCCACTGGGTACACATGGTGCTGAGGCGCTTTCAGGGCATACTCTGACCGCTGCCCAGAAACAGAGAGCTCCAGGCGAGTGTAACAGCCGGATATCTGCCTCCAAGAGAGACGAGACCTGGAGGAGGGGCGTGTGTGTTGTGTGTGGGAATGTGTGTGCAGAACAAGCAAGACGAAGGAAGGAATAGGGGGAGGAAGGAAATAGAGGAGGTGTTGAAGGAAACATAACATATAATAAAGCAACAGTGAAGGGGGGAAGAAACAAGGGGTGGGAAGGGAAAGAAATGGAAAGGCAAAGGAATTCAGGAGAAGAGAAGGAAAGTGTGGGAAACAGAAGACAAGGGGAGGAGACAGGCTGACAGGTGAGTACTGATGCGTGTCACCTCCTCATTCTGTCCAGCGCAGTGCTGAAATGCTGCTGGCCGAGCGCATGTCGCTCCTTCAGCAGCAAACACTGCTCCAGAGTTACTGACATAGACGTGCGGTCCTTGGCGCTCTTACAGCTGGTCAGACGCACGCCGTTCACCGCTCGACAGATCTGCACAAATGCACATTTCTGTGGGGGCCAGATTGAATTGATTTTAATTTGCACTATTTACTGTGTCGCAGTCTTACCGCGGCAGCAGTCCACAGGACCTCCACATTCTTTCGCTTCTTCGATTCAACGTTTTGATCGAGGGACGTCAACAAGGTCGCCAGAGACTGGATTCCAGCTAGAGAGACAGAGAGGACAGGGAGAGGGTGAGGGAAGGGTTAGTTTTGCTGCATGTCTTGTGTCAGCCACTTCTACAAAACAATAATCACTGACGAATTTCTGACACAGACACATGCATGTGCACACAAACTGAATAACAACCACACATTCACACACAAACACTCACCCATATCAGGTAGAACATCTCTGAGGGTGTCACAATAAGCTTTGAGATGCTCGCAACTCTCCTGATTTATTCTCTCCTGCAGGGAGGAGTCACCGAATCTGAAACGCAACCACATAAATTCAAGGCCTGAGACTTAATTGTCCTGCCCTCAGCATTTGAGTGTGTGCGAGTCTGTCTGTGGTAATCCATGTGTTTATACCTCTCAGCTAGACTCTGCTGCTGGTTGATTCCTATGTTAAAGAGAACAGGGTGAATGCGGATTGGTTGGCCTCCCTTCAGTTCCAGCGGCAACGATTCAAACATCTCCGAAGGCAAAGGGACCCAAACAATGAAGCTGCCCCTGGATGCAACAGGCACAGGCACAAAACAGACGCACTCAGTGTGTGTGAGAGTGAGTGGGAGTGGACATATGCCTGTGTCTCTCTCACCATGAACCACTCAACATGGGCAGCAGGTCTTTTTGCTCATCGGTTTGTGCCTCGGTTATCCTGAAGGAAACACTGCATAAGTCGGCCACACCCACCTCCATGTCCTCCAGCATACCTAGCTCATCGCCTAGCCACCCCCAACACATACACACAAAATCATCTTCTGTGATGTGAAAATATACTGGTTTAACTAAGCTACCATGCCGACGGCGGTGATGTGTGTGTGTTTGTGTGTGTGTACCGTAGGTGCTGACCAGGCCCTCAAACTGAACCAGGATTCCCAAGGTGTGAAGCTGTTGGAGAAATTTGGCATCATCCAGGCACGTGTGTAGTTTCACCATGAATCCGCAGACCACTGCTGAGAGCTGAGTGTGGGTTAGGTGCAAAGGCAGGAGCCGTGGCAGACCAAGGGAAAGAGGAGCAGAGCATAAACAGGAAACTCCATCGGAACTTTACTGTTCCTCTTAAAAGCAATCGGGAGCACAGAGGACTTATACCTGGGCTCAAATCACATTAAACCAGTTTGAAACTCACCGCTTGACTGAAAACGGAGTGGCGGCGCAGAAGGAGCGGTGCGGGTCCCAAGGCCACGCTTTCCGCTGCCATCCCATGTAGGATCACAAAGGTCATGGCTGCACTTGCTTTACCAACTGCCTCCCGCACACAGTCCCTGAGTGTGACCACCAGGGGGAGCATCTGTTCTTCCCATGAGGGAATCAAGGCTGAGGGGACGACAGAGTGGGAGTATGGGGTCACCTCCTGTTCATGGTGCACGAGTATGACTGAGAACTGGCTGAGAACACCAACAGGCATTCTGGCAGCATGTTTCCCATGTGATACCCTGTGACTGTGACAACGTCGCTTCCCGCGAGCGCTCCTCTCTCCCGAGTAATCGATCCACCATGGCAACTATGCAGCTAAGGCTCAGGGCGACATTGACCCAAGCCCTGTCCTGCAAAAAGAAAACTCGTCAAAACACACACACACGCACACACACACATACACACACTCATACTACAACTTGCCCATTCTTCGTCGTCATACTGCACATCACACTGGCCTGTATCCTGTTCCCCTTGCTGCAATGTCTCCTCCGCACTCTCTGGGAGGTGAGTGTGGAGGGTCCCGTTGCTGTGGGCCTGGCCGGCATCGCCATGGCAACGGGCGCTACGTTGGCTGTGAATGGCCAAGAGAGCCGTCTTCACCAGCTCATCTTTGAGCGTGTGCACAAACTGCTCCGTCTGGAAGAGGAGGGGGGAGACGATGGGGAACGGATGGTGCTGCTGGGCAAATGCTCTGCGGCAATCGGCGCTGACAGAGAGAGGCCATGTTGTTGTTGGTGCTCTACCCCCCCCTCACCTGGTTGCTCAGGTTATCCAGCACCTGTTGCAGCCGGAGGGCACTGCGATCTTTACTCACGGCAAGCAGCTCCTCAGCCAGCCCAAAGACGAGAGGCTGTAGCCGGGCCACATCCGCCAGCAGCCCTCGAGCTCGGGAGGCTTCTGCGGGGGAGAAAGACAGGCAGCTGCCCAGGGGGCGAGAGACAGAAGGAGGAAGACGAGAGTAGGGAGGAGACGGAAAGAAAGGGAGACTGGATCACCCCAGTTTCATTCTAAGACATCTCTGTGAGGATGCAGTGTGTGCTATAAATCTGGGTGAGGCGGCGAGTGTGTGTGGTCGCTAATCCTCTCTGCTGCATTTAATCCTGACAGCGATTATGGAGATGAGCCCACACAATGACGAAGAGCGAATTCGACGAGGGGCAGAGATAAAAACATGTGGCGAAATGGAGTGATGCGCAGATGAAAGTAGTGATGAATGGAGGACACACACCTGTGCCCATCTGGACAGTGCTTGTTCAGTAGCCGCCGCAGTCCTCCATGTCTGAATGCTTGATGATGATCAGCTGGAGCCCCGACAGTGATGACGTCATACCACACTCCTGCAGAGAGAGGGGGAAAAAAGGAGAGAGACAGAGAGAGAGAGGGATCAGTGACACAGCTGACAGGACAGTATGGGATAGACGGTGGACATGTACACTCAGACAGACCTGGCGTGTCTCTACTGCTGACCTCCATCCTCTGTGTGTGCAGGTTGGTGGGGACAAACTGCAGGTTTCTGTCTGACCTGCTGCTGCTGCTTTTGAAGCTACATGAGGCTGGAGGGGCAAATAGGGACAGATGAGCTAAAGGTGTGTGTGTGTTGAGTATGTCTGTGTGTGTGAGAGAGTGCATGTGTGTGTTAAATTAGTGTCAGCGCGTCTAGTGTGGTATGAGTGTGTATAAGTGCATTAGGTGGTATGTGTATTTGTTGGTCGATTGATCAGCCTCACCAGCTTGTCTGTCCAGCTCACTGAGGGCATCATCATACCAGCCAATCAGCTGGTTGCAGTGGGCGATGACATCACCTCTGAGCTTCTCCAAGTGGAGTGAGAGGTCACCAAGGTCCTTCACCTCCTGGACCCTGACAAGCACATGATTGATTGGTTGGCGGATGATTGGTTGAGGGATCGATGGGGTGTCCTCACCTGCTGGCGTGATCACGTCTCAGCGCGCTCAGTAGCAGTTTCGGGACAGAGAAGGACAGCGGCGTCTCGGACATCTGCTCTCTGACCAGCAGCCACCTCTGATCCTCCGTCTGGAACCTGTACACCTTACACACATGCCTGCACAGCACTGCGCCCAAACACACAGCACACACCCACAGATTTTGTCAAACGCTTACTATACACACATGCGCACACACACTCTTGTGCTGCTGCACTGTCTCTCACCAGCTCTCATCATGGGGCTGTTCTCCGCGTCATGGACGGTGGTGTGAAGACAATCACACAGTTCGGGATGCTGAGGGAAACAGGAAACAGGAAGTGACGATACATATCCAAACACAGGCATGTTGAAGACAGCAAAATGCACATCGCCTTCCTTGCGGCCTCACAGCGTGATCTGAAGACGCCCTGTCCTCCTGGACTTCGCCCAGCTCCTCGTCTGTCACCTTTTTCACTCCATCCATGGTCCCACTGGACAGAGAGGGATGAGTGAGACCTGTCCCTGCCCTCCTGTCTTTCTTTTTCAATGAGTGCGCTGGCCTTTACCCCCTCCCTTGTCTCTCTCCTACCCTTTCTGTCTCTGCTTTTCTTCCTCTCTCTACTTTTTGTCTCTCTCTCTCTCCTCTTGGATTCCAGAGCAGTGACTCTGTCCTGACATGCGTTCAGGGGCGGAGCCACAGACTCAATTTCCTTCTTCCTTCCTTCATATGTGCGTTTCTCAGCAACAGCGTATCAGACAGCAGCTCTGAGACTTCTGAGAAATGAGGAGCGTGAGGAATGACATTAAAAGGATTGGAGGTGGAGTTTGTTTGACCTGATATGAGCTTATGATATGTGCTCTTGTATAAGGAAGTTATTGTAGTTGAGTTAATGTGAAAAAGATGGAAATGTGATTTAAGACAACAGGGCCTAAAGAGACTTCAGGGATTTCACACTCACCTCACTCAAAGAGGGCCTCTGTAGCACAGAGGAAACAAAGGGCCATGGCGGTGGGATGGAGTGGGCACGCCGGCAGGTAGCAAGGGGCGCTAAATCGCGGCCTTTACCATTGGATGGTGCTGTTTCTTCCAGTTTAGGCTGCCCCTACTTCATCTAGATGACACAAACAAACACACACAATTCGACTTTGACCACATGTGTGTACGGCACTTAATTTGTAAATGGCACAAACACAAACAGGCACAAGCAGTGGTGCAAAAAATCCGAGCATTAGAATCTGTGATAATCAGGGGGATTACCTTGATGAGCAAAATCACTGAAATTACACATTGCGCTCACACACAGGCACACACACTCTTTTTCTCTTTCTTTCTCTGCCAGAAACACCACTGTGGTCTCATGATGCTGGCCTGTAGATATTGTACTGTATATCTATATCTGAATATATCTCAGTATGCATTCTTGGCTGACAAAAGACGATTACAGAGTGTGACATAAACAAAACATAGTCGTAAAGAGATGATAAGATGAAACTTTCACGGTGAAGACACACACACATGCCTGCAACACTTACAACATTTCCTGATGTGCAACGTGTGGGTAAGAGAAGCACACAAATACAGATGCAGCACACAAACACTTCATTCAATCATAGCTTTACTGCAATATAGCAGATGCAGACACACAGTAGCAATGTATGAACAATCACTATTTCACACTTTAAATACCCACTTCTGGATAGGTGGCGAGTGTGTACGCATGTGTGTGTGTGCTGCGACCTGCTTGGCGGAGGAGCTACTGATAAAAACCCTTCATCTTTGCCACCGCAAGATGAAAGGTAGAGAGGTAGACCCTCCTCCTTCCTCTACCCCCTGTGATGCTTCCTGTTTATTTCCAGTGTTCTCGTGTTTCCTGTTTTGTGACAAATTCACTTTCCCAGCAGCACCCGAACGCACCTCAGCAATCAAATCCTGGATAAAATGCCCAAACAAATCTGTGTTCCTCTCTCTCTCTTTCCCTCTTTCTCTTTGAAACATTCATGTTCGGCTGCCTCACAGGAGTCAGGATTATAAACTCACACACACATATGCCCATGGGCATCATGGGAAATGAAACAGATTAGCGGCGCCTGACTCACAGCTGACTGGACAGAAGGAAGAGAGCAGACAAAAGCTGAGAGAGTGGATTCATATCTATGTTTCTGCTTCAATGTGTCCCATTACCATAATTCTGTGTGTGTGTGTGTGTGTGTGTGTGTGTGTGTGTGTGTGTGTGTGTGTAAAAGAAATGATAAGCAAAAGAGAGATAAAATATAAAAAACTAACATGTGAGTGTGTACGAGCCATTGCTGGTTGAACACATCCACAGTTATAATCCTCTTACACACACATTCACACACACTCAAACAAGCACACACCTTCTAACACACAAACTCATCAACAAACACACTACTCACCAGGTTGCTCTTGGCTTGTCTGCATGGCACACGGGGACGTGAGTGGTGACACGGTCGAGGAGAGGAGAGAGGAGAGACACGTTTGATGCTGTAACCTCCAACTTTGGGGACTGTGCGGAAGACATTGGCAGCAAACAGTGCGCTACCTTGTGGTCATATAACCTCACTGCAACAACAGGTGCAGTAGAACAGAATAGAACAGAATAGAATCTGTTTCACTGGTCAGAAAAACACAGTGCAGCTCCCCCATCTTCACAACATCTTGACTCGCCATCTAATCACCATCACTCTCTGTGAGTCTTATGAGAGACTACGAACGTGGTAATTATACTATTACGAAACACACAATTATCGGATCGCCACAGGAGCGAAATTATTGCGTTAATGCCCTGATTTGTATTCAGGCGACCTTTGGCCGGACATGTCACGGCTCGCAACAAGCGCAAAACTCGGACAAGTTACGTTAAAGTGACCGACAAAAGTGCCCCGCAAATAAAAACAGTTAATACGGACAAGTGTAGAGACAATGACGGACGACTTACCGGATGGAACAGGGACATAGGTCGGGGGGAGGGAGACACCTGAATCGTCTACGACCTGCCTGGGCGGTTCGGTCGGAGGTTGAAAACCCGCGGCTCAGCCGAAATATCGCGAGAACTACTGACACATTTTCCTCATCTGACCACCAGATGTCACGAGAGAGTGAGCGAGAGGCGGGAAAAATGGTGTCACACTTTTAGCTGCTATTATTTCATTTAACAGGTCTTTTGTAGAGATTCATCAAGATGTAAAGCATTTTATGGATTTAACGGTTTGATAAGTTATGGGTCATAGTTCAACCAATGGTCAAAGGTAAATCCATCTCTGTATGACTGCCTCGCTTTCTCTCTCTCCTCATACTCTCTCTCTCTCCCTTCTCACTCAGTTGTCTCTCGATCATGGTGGCTACTGGATCTCTCAGCCTCTTTCTCTGTGAGTAACATTACATTTCTGGCTGTTTTCTCCTCAGGGATTCCGCCCTCCTGTAAATATTCTGGAACTGTCAATACAACCATCTTCAATTTTGCTCTGCATGCCGTTGAGAGATTACTGTCATTATTTTGACGATGATTTCTTCTGGCTTTTAATACAAATGAACCTCCCCTGTGTTCTAGGCCTTAGCTGGTTGTGTCCCTCTCATACTCATGGTAAGATCGCAGTCTTGGAGACCAGCAAGTCCATTAATTCTCACCCGTTCACCTGTTGTTGTTTTTTGTTGTTGTTTTTGACTTTCTCCAGTGTTTGTGATGGTCGTACCTGACAGAGCTCAGTTCTTTAAGTACGACAGCTTTGTGGTGAGCTGCGAGGGGGAGGAAGGCGAGCAAGGGCTGGCAGGCTGGACGGTGATGAAGAGAAACTTGGATGGAGAGGTGCGTACATGTGTGTGCATGTGGAGCGTGTGTCTACCTCAGCTGTGTGTGTTCACTGTCCTCTGCCACGACACAGGAGAGCCTCTGCTCGTCCTCGTGCTCCATCACGGCAGCATTTCCAGCCACTGACAGCGGCCATTATTGGTGCCAGCACAGCCTGGGAGCAGCCACTGACCCCCTCAACATCACTGTCACCGGTAACACAAGCCCACGCATCCCTCAGTGAGCTGATGATGATTGCTGCTGATGTAAGAGATACTCCAGCACGGCTTGTGCTTGTGTGTGTGTCCTAGATGGCTCAGTCATCTTGCAGAGCCCTGTGCAGCCCGTGGAGGTAGGAAGCACAGTGACCCTGCTCTGCCTGTGGAGCGGGACAATCCCTCGCGGAGACCTCGCTGCTGACCTCTACAAAGACGGCGTGTGGGTGACAAAGAGCTCCACGGCCAAGTTCTCCATTCACAGTGCGGCCCTGTCCGACGAGGGCTGGTACAGGTGCAACATGTCTGGAGACAGCCTGTCAGCAGAGAGCAGACTTCGGGTCAAAGGTCAGGAGTCACCTCTACTTTAGTTACACCATATGGAGTCAAAAAGTGGAGACTGTGACTGTGTCTCAGTTCGTGCGGTTGTCACAGGACGGCAGGGTGGAACGTCTCAGCTGTATCCATACAAAGTGCTGTGCCGTGTCATGGTGGGAATTCCCTACCTGGCGTCCACCATTGTCTTTGGTCTGATCTGTAGAGACAGACGAAAAGGTAACACACAAGCATACACATATGATCTCAATTTGCAACATGAAGGCTAATATATAAGAATGATTTCTTATCTCAGCCACTCAGGCAAACAAAGGGATCCCGCAATGTGACCACGTCATCATGGAGATGGCGATAAAGTGAGCAGTTGTGGATCTGTCCTCCCCTCTTCTCGCTCCACCCCTTCTTGTGTTTTCAGTGATTTGTAAACGTCTGTTTTTGTGACTACGCTGTTGTTAAGCAGATTTGCTATTGTTGGGCTGATATTGTTATCTGATATGTTATTATTATTTCAGTTGTTTTTGTCCAAACGTGTTGTGGGGGAGGCTTACTTTTCTTGGCTTAGAGTTCAAAATTTCCGTGGTGGGCAGATTTCAACGGAAGTGTAGTTGTTAGCGTTTGAGGTGGGTGGGAGGTTGAACTTTGAGGTTGGTTTGTGTGTGCATGCGTGAGTATGTGTGTGTGCACATGCCATTAGGTCACCACATAAACTGTTGTTGTGATGAAGAGGATGATGCTGATTTGTGGGTCGTTGTGGTGTCTCCGACCTTATTACACTGAGGCAAGAGGCAGTCTACACAAGTGAGGATCACTATCACACACACTGTACTGCACAATACAGGCTGTTTGACGTAACACAACAATTCGAAGATGCACAACACCTTCATTTCCACTTCCTGTCCTTCATTTCGCCTGCAGCAGCACCGTTTCCTGTAAAGCCAGAAATGACTGCGGTCTGAAAAAGACGCGTGCCACTCCCCAACAGTACACACATTGGCGCACACATGAAGGTCTTCATTTTGTCTAGTCGTTCCTGTGATGTCTTTGCAATGTGTATTCAACAACTAAAATTAAATATGATCCCTTTCAACCAGCTGCTTCAGAGGATTTTTGGATTTGGTGGGTGTTCAAATTAGAGAGACTCCATTTTCCCCATTTACCCTCGTGTGTTTGTTTGTGTGTCTCTGTGCGTGTGCTTTAACATGATTTGTCCAAACACCACGAAAGACTATTTTAAACGAAAGAGAATAAACAAACGTATGGCATGGGGGGCGTCACCCAAAGGTGGATGTCGAACTCTTACATTGCAGTACCGCTTTGCATCGCTAGATGACAACATATACCAACAACCGTGCAGCCCGGCGACGAACAACAAAGCACGGAGTGTGTGTTCAGGTACAAGCTAGATCAGTCAACAGAAACCAGACATGGTGTCTACATTTCCCAGCAGCCTCACGGGGTGAACTACGGCCAACGGCAGCTCACTGGTGAGTGTGTTATGGTTGATTTCAAATTATTTACACCATCTAACAAAATTTGGAGTGCACAACTTCAACAAGTCGGATTCTTGCAGTGTGAGTGAGTCCGTGTGAGAGATAGGCTGAATGGTGGACAGAGAAAGAGAGAAAGACAGTGAGAGCTTTATTTACTTATTCAAAGCACCGCCCCACCCGGCAAACACAGTGAGAGGAACCGTCCAGCTGATGCAAAAAAAAAAAAAAAACTTACAGGAATACACTTCCGGGTGTGTTTTAGTGCATGTGAGTGAATGCTTGTGTGTGTCACTTGCCCATTGCCCTGAGTGTGTGTATGTGTGTGTGTGAGAGAGAGAGGGGAGACTTTTGTTGTAAGATTACATGATGAGAAATTACTGACGAGAGGAAACTAAGAGGGGATGTGGAGGAAGAGGAGGAGAATGAGTATTTGAAGGTAATCATTTGAATGATTTGGAAGTGTGTACGTGTGTGTTTGGCTTTCTCTCCCTCTCTTTCCATCTCTCTCTGTCTCTCTCTCTCTCTCTCTCTAACCGCACATGGAGGTCGCCCTTAAAGTCGGCGCAGCCAGATTTGAATCAGATCGATCGGTGTCCAAACGTGTGAAAACTGTGAAGAAGTTACCGTGCCTGTGTGCAAATGCAAGCAGAAGTACACTCTGGTGGTACAAGGAAGTACCTGGACTGAATACTTCATCTTTTCAGCCTCACTCCTTAAAACGTCGAGATCGCAGAGGTACCGACCAATATTTCCCTTTAAGCATTGCGGCTGCGACGTTTGGACTTTGTACAGATTGCACAATTGAGACAATAACTTTAATCGCTTAACTTCTTATCACTTTATCCGCGAAGGTTGTCCGCCTCTCGGCTACACCCTCCGAAAAACATCAGAACGATCGGGTCGGTTGATAACCAGTGAGCCTACAGGTCCAGCTGCAGAGTTCATCGCTGCGTTGACGTCATCAACCGAGGCCAGACTCGAATCCTCTGTGTGTGTGTGTGTGTGTGTGTGTGTGTGTGTGTGTGTGTGTGTGTGAGTGAGAGAGAGAGAGAGAGAGAGCGCGGGGAGCCAAACCGGCCGGCCTTGTTGCTGGGACTGTGTTGGAGCTAGGATGCCGTGTTAGAGGAGTCCCTCGGGGCCCGCCTCCTCACAACACAACAACACCACAGCCAGCGCCCGTTTCTCCCGAGTCAGGCTCAGGATTTTTCATTTTCAGTCAACCCCTGCGCCCACACCGGCCAATTGGTCAAATAAATTTGTCATTGGCTTTATCGCGAATGTTCGTGCTATTTTATCGGCGTTATCGGCGTGTGCGCAGCAACCTGCACTGTGCATGCCTGACCACTAGATGGCAACGGGTGATCACGATTTCCGCTCAGGACGCCGATTTAATGCTCCATTAAACGTTGAGTTTCAACCTGTTTCTCAAGCGAATCTCGCACTTTAACGTGTGATACGTGGATCAAGAAAAAAACAGATGTACACTCGTAGCTGTGAAATCCAGATCGCGGTGAGAAACATGGACTGGAACTCCGACATGTTTACTATTCCACTGCATTGACAAGTGATGATTTGCAGTGATTTATTTGGTGTTGTAAAGGTCTGGTAAACTGCATCAGTCTTTGTCTTCCAGGCAAGTTTGAGCCCTCAATTTATTTCTAAAGATGAAAAGTCAATAAAGCTCAAATTACATGCTTAAATTGAGAAACATTTTTCTATTTTGTCTACAGATGACAAGGGGTGAGAGTGTTAAGGGGGCTGAGCCAGAGGAAGGTGTCAGCATGGAATCCAGCGACTCAAGAGAGGCAACGCCCCCCACGGTGAGATCAGGTTAAGCTGTGTTGATTGTAAATGTAGATAAATCCATGGCAGTTCTTGTTATACTGCTCATCAGTTAGTGCTCACTTTTACACGTTGTTCATCTACAGTCATTGTTACGAGCTGATCGGTGCCAGTCATGGCATTGCTTTTCCCGTAGACCAGGTGCCCAAGTAATGTAATACAGATAATACACACAATCCAGTCGCCATGAGAGCAGAGTGTCACAAACAATAAGACAACAGAGTGAGTGAAACCAGGATGTGGCCATAGGTGTGTATCTTTTCCATTGTTGTGGACAGAGCCTTGTCAAGTTCTGTACTGAATCAAGTTTTGTGGAAACTTAACCAAAGATTAATAATCATCAATAAAACGATTCCCTAATTTATTAAGTTTGGTCATGTCCACATGAAGATATCTGTTATTCAACCCACTATCGTTAGACTCCTCATATTCTTTCACTTTACGAGCTTCAAGGAATCACTGACCAACTCCTCCAACCTTTGTGAAGGGCAAAGGTGTGTGTGTGTGTGTGTGTGTGTGTGTGAGTGAATGTGTGAGTGTGTGAGTGTGTGTGAGAGGGCACACTTGCGGACAGGCATGCAGCTTTCTGCGTCACTACATGTTTTGCTGTCTCTTCGATCTGACACTACTTCCTTGAGCCTAATTTAGTATCCCGCCAAGAAGTGTGCGTGTGTGTGTGTGTGTGTGTGTGCGCGCGTGTGCATGTGCATCCACGCGTGCATGTGCACGTGTGTGTGTGGTTGTATGACCTCCTGTAGATGCAGTGCACACACATACACACACACAAATCCTGATGATTACGAAGTGGAGATGACACAGAGCACAGTGTGTGTGTGTGTGTGTGTGTGTGTGTGTGTGTGTGTGTGTCAGTCAGATGATTCCCTCCTCTCTGGAGTATGACACTGACCCTTGACCCCTTTCCTAGCAGCCCATCACAACAGGTAGCTATCATCTCTGTGACTGCTGGCAAACCTTTTGATCTGGATGCTGATTGGGCCCCCTGAGCTGGGCTTCCCACAGGGCCATGCTGTTCTCACCTCTGACCTCCGACCTTCTCAGAAACCCTCATCGGTACTAAGGCTGATGCTGCATCGGGAGTCAGGGGGGAAACACAGCTGTAGTCAGCTGTGGATTGAAGGCATTTAAAAGTGGCCCTCTATGGGTGTCTTTTGGAGCTTCTGGAATCATAACCCTGCTTTGTGTGTTTCACCTCAGGACGCCAACAGCCACTGCCACCCTGGAGCCGGCTCTGCCAGCTCCTGTCCAGCTGAGACGAGCAAAGAGTTGCCCATGGGAGTGGGGCAAAGAGAAGGTGAAAGAGCACACCGCATGAATATTCACAATCATCCCATCTTTGAATTAACATTCTTTGACCTGTGACCCCCAGAATCAGATTTGTCAGTGACCCCTCAGAAAGCAGGGAACGGGACAGTGGTTGTCCAGGGGAACAACAAGAACCTGGCCAGGGAGAAGCTGGAGGTTGTTCGCAAGTGGAGCATCACTACATATAAGGTGAGGAAGAGCGAGGGGAGTTTGGATAGGGGTGGGGAGGGAACATAATCAGCTGATCAGAATTAAAGAGTGGCGCGTATGTGATCAGTGCACGCGCCAGGCTCTGGCAGAGCGGATGGGCAGGGGGTCTCGAACAGTGGATCTGGACTTGGAGCCCAGATTGGAGCTGCTCTACGATGACCGCCAGCGCTACGATCAGATGACCAGGCTGGCCCAGTGTCTGGCCAATCAGCTCAAGCAGTTCACAGTCACACAAAAGAACCTGAGTGATGCCTTTGCCGACTTGGGCGTCAAATCGCCATCCCTGCACGTAAGTGAACATAAGATGACTCATCAATGATCCCCAAGCCGAGAGGAGAACTTTTCTTAGGTATTTCTCATTTGTCTGTCATCTCTCTTCTCCCATCTAAGGTGGAGTTTGGCATGAACGCCGAGGCTCAGCGTTTCATCTCACAGAGCGGCGAGACGTTGTCGGCGTGCATCAACACTTTCACCGACAACATGGACACGCTAGTCAACAAAACCATCGAGGACACCATGATCAATGCCAAGCAGTATGGCGTCATCAGGTGAGCAGGAACCACCTCTTGTTCCCTGTCATTACGTTCCTCGCATCAATGTTGCCCATCTGCCTTGCAGGGTGGAGTATGACGCATATCGTGTGGACCTGGAGGAGCTGAACCTCGGCCCGCGTGACACAACCACGCTGCCCCGACTGGAGCAGGCTCAGCAGGACTTTCAAGTCCAGAGGGAGCGGTACCAGAAGGTCCGGGGCGACCTCTCCACCAAACTGAAACTGCTGCAGGAGAACAAGGTGAGGATGCCGTAGCAGGACCATTGCTCAAGACTGAGCTTTGCATTCACTGATGATTGCAATGTTCCCGCAGGTGAAAGTTCTCCACAAGGAATTGTGGCTGCTCCACAATGCAGTAGCCTCCCATTGCGCATTATGCCACAGCTTCCTGCAGCAAAACATGCAGCGGGTCGAGGAATGCCCAGTTCATGCCGGAGATGGCGCCCCCTCCTGGCTGGAGGACAGTTGAAGAGATAGGAGAGGAGGGCCTCCTCAAGTGAGAGGGCTCAGTCATCTTCAAGTCTGAAGATGTCGCAAGGGAAAGTAGTGTTTCTGTGAGGATCCTCATCTCGAACCAGAGATCTCTGCACTCCACACAGTGAACACACACACGGTCAGACACTCACAGTCACTTTGCCTTACAGAGAAACAGCTGCGAAAACTGCAAGTTGCCTTCAAGATATTTGAGCTGTACTTTCTCCAGTGTATAATAACCTACTTAACTCTCACATTCATGCATTTGTGCACGAGCGCGCGCACACACTCGCGCACACACACACACATACCACAGACTTCCTGCTTTTCTTGCCTCACTCTGTTTGGGGGAAAAAAACTGTTAATCCTCTGTGAGGCATTAAGCCTCTTTGCTTTGAACGTTCAAACTTTAAGCCTCACTGGTGGAAAACAACTCCAGAGCCCATAATATACATCCACAAATTATCATACAACACATCACCTTATGAACATCGTGAATGTTTTTCCTTGGTTGTGTGTACAGTGTGGCTCATATGTGATCAGTGCTCGTGGCAGGCTCTGGCACTGATCGGTAGGTATGAAGGGTGAACACGCACACTCCTCTGATGCATTTGACATGAAGGACCAAAATTGTAACCAAAGACCCCAATTGCATCTCCCTCTTTTATTGTCATTTCATTGTGAAGTTATTTTCAAAAGCAAATTAAATATCAAAGAAGACTGACTAGCGACGGTTGTTGGTAGTGTGTGTGTGCGCGTCCGTTCAGTCCGATGTGTTGAGTTTACGTCTTTGTCGGGCCATTCACAAATTGAGGCAATTACTCACTAGGCAACAGCTCTCGACTGATTTCGTCTCTCTGTGTGTGCGTGTGTGTATGTGGTAGCTAGGGGCTCTTTTTCGCCAAACATCCCTTAAATGATGAATGAGTTTCACACCGCAGTGCAGTTCTCACACAACACACGCACATATTAGCTCTTTTCTAAGGAGCGTGTTGACGAACAACGCCTAAAATGGCAAAATCTGTTAATGAAAGAGTGAAGCAAAAGCCCGGGGAGCACATAAATCTCTCCTCGAGAGCCGCTGCCCACATTCAGCAAACACACACGGTGCATCTTCCTTAATTTAACCAAACATTCCTCGGAGACGCCTCGTTGAAATAGTTGACAGACACATGCACGTGTGCTCGCGCGCGCGCGAGCACGACTGGACGGGTGGGAGTGCCCCGAAGAAAGCGCTTTCCTTCCACCTGAGTGATCACGCATGCGCACAGCGCCTTGTTGCTCCCCTCTCTTTCCCTCTCCCTCTCCGCCCTTCCACTCTCTCTCCGTTTCGCGCGCAGTCACGCACGCGCTTAGAGCCGGTGTCGCTTCACAGAGCGCGCGACAGTGTCTCACTAGGGGACTAGACTGGGACTAGAAATCGGCCCGTTCCCTGTCCCCTCACAGGGACCAGGGACCACCACCAGCCTCCATCAGGAGCTCCCGCTCGGGCGCGACCACCAGCGCAGCGGCTCTCCCGGGTGAGTTTGATAGAAACCGCTCGGCTCACTCCACCTCTGATGACTCACTTCGCCAAGCGTTGATCAGCTGCTCAGTCGACGGTCGCTGTGTGTGTGTGTGTGTGTGTGTGTGTGTGTGCGTGTGTGCGTGTGTGTGTGTGCATCTGATGTCTGCATCATACTTTTTGCTCATTTTCTATTTCTTGCATGTTTTATTTGCTTTGTGGACGTCATGAATGAATGTCTCAGCAAGTGTTTTGGTGGGATTCTTCTGTTGTACCTGTCAGATACGCACCTTCTTCTCATCGATACATGAATCCATCCTGTGGTGTCCCTACAGCGGAAGGCAGTGTGTGTTTGCATCAAGTCCATCCGCTGTAATGTTCTCACCCTCCTCACTCTTTGCCTTGTTTGTCCCTAGTGTGCGTTTCTTCTAGGGACCTTTGCAGTGTGTATTTTTATTCAGTGTTCACACACAGTAAATCAGCTTTAATACACTCGTTGTGATTCAGAGTTTTGTGAATGATTTCATTGAAACATAAGAGGGGATATAGACAGAGTGATCTTCATTGTATATACCGGTGCTGCTAGTATGTTTATATTTTACCCATGTGACACTGAGGAAGTCAAGGTGTTTGATCTGATCAATACTGACATGTATCGATTGACAGCGACGATAAAGACCTTAGCTCATCACAAAAAAAACGTGTTTCTATTGTTTAAGTTTATAGTTTGAGTATGTTTTCAGCCCTCTAGCTGTTTGTGCTGTCGTCGCACACAACAGCAAACTCACCACACAAACTACTCTAACCCGAGGGCACAGCGAGGGGAGTTTGGGCCAGGTACTGAAAATTGTATTTTGACAGAAATTTGACAGGAGGGAGATACATACCAGACGCACACACACAGGCTTTTGTTTAAATATCTAGACATGTGAAAGTAAGTCCTCATAACGCAGACATTCAAATCGGACAGAGCTTAACCTTTGACCCTCTGCCATGTATTTCTTTACCAAATTCACTCTGCAAGATCTATGCGGTAGTGTTATGTCAAGCATTGTTGGAGATCAGACTTTGTACTTGTGTGTGTACAAGTGTGTGTGTATGTGCGTCAGTGTGTGTGTGTTTTGGGTAACTTCGCCTGCTGGTTTTCCTCTCCACTTCAGTGCCATGTCCCTGGGCAGAGCTGCGTGTTTGCCCCCTTTTTCCACCTAGAGATTCAGCCTGTCTGTTTGTCCTGCTGTCCCTTTGTCCCTCTGTCTTTCTCTTTTTCCGTGTCCAGGACAACCCTGCAGACAAAGCGATGCTCAGCCAGCTGTTGGCTTTGCTTAATAGCTTCCCTGACCATAAAACGTAGCAGTAACCTCTGTGAAAAGGGTGATTCCCATTTACCTCCCCGACCCATGAAAAGACATTCAATTCCCATTTTCCACCTCTTGAGCGATTTTGGTCGTTTTGGTTCCACGGAGGCCAAACAGAATCCAGATTGTGACGTGTTTTCCAGGCAAATTCAGTCTGAATGGCAAGTGTGGCGATTTTTCCATCGATGTGGGGGGTCTCCAATTACCCCCAGCCCCCCCCTTATCGCAAGAGTACTCACACCCCCGCTGTACCCATGACATACACACACACACACACAGAGTCATTCGCAGAGAGAGAGAGAGGGAAAAAAGGAATGGGTGTTTAGGGTAGTTTGTGTGGTAAATAAGAACATGGCCTTTTGCCTTTTGCTCTTCAGGGAGTTTGAGTGGTTTCCATGACAACACTGTATATGCATGTGTAATTTACATTACCAAGCTCAGAATTGTTGCGAGAGACAAACTTTGTGGCAAATTCTCAGATTTCCTAAGTGGACTGCGTGTGTATCTTGGGTGTGCAGGTACTTGTTCTTTCTTAGTCGAGTTTGGTTTCACAGTCATTCCAGGGTGCTGTGTCTTGGATCATTTTCCTCCTCTAATGGTTTTGTGGCGTTCCGGGTCATGTGGGTGATGTCTCCTCGATCCTCGCTGCGTTCTGGGATGTTCTGCGGAACTGGCTAGCGGAGGAGGGGCGATATGAGATATGAGGACTATAATGATGCTGTCATCCTGAGCCGTGTGTGTTCTTGGTGCTCTTTCAGCCTCTCATCTTTGTTTTCCATGAGAGTCTTGAGATGTCCTGCACAAGGCATGGTCTGAACCTCAGGAACATTCCAGTGAGGGGAAAATCAGCTGAAAAGTTGCTGAAATGCCTGTTTGTGCAACCCCCAAGCTTTGCCGGTGCAATGCGAGGAGGCACCTCACCATCTAAGAGGCAATATTGCTTGCAGTCATCCTCTATACTCTATGTATTTCATGACCCCACAGAGGGAGATACAGACGCATCATCAGTCAGTGATGTAATGACAATGGTGAGTGGAGTTTGCATGAGGAGTCTGAAAAATGCAACTGACAGCACGTCCGCCCCTGGTCTGTGGCTGGAAAGTTCCCCGAGCTAACCGTGGGATTATCGTCAGAAATCCTGATATCTCCTCCAGTGGAGCGTTCGAGCGTCCTCGTCCATTCGCACGTCGGGATTAGAAAGAGTTGACAGAGCATTTATTTTCCCGCAGAGTCACTGCAGAAATTGGAAACTGGTCTTCATCTTGGAGGAGGAAAATTCTCTTGAGGAACCGGATCACTTGTAAACCTCTCAGTTGTATCCCTTTCTTATTTCAAATCTTTCGTCACGTTCACCTGCACGGAAACTTCCAGATTACATCAGTCATTCCTGATATCTGTTCAATTAATATGCTGTCACTCAATATGACTCAGCAGAGCTGGATGTGTGTATGTGTCCTCTGTTGTCCTTAGGCCATTGTGTGTGTGCGCCTGAGAGGTGAGGTCAAATGAATGTGTACTGTCAATATTTGTCCTTGCATTATTCTGCAAACAGGTTTGAAGTGACACGTGTGTGTGCGTGCGTGCGTGCGTGCGTGTTAGAGAAAGAGAATGCATGTATGCGTACGCGTGTGAGTGTGTGTGCACGCCCATGCATTTACACTTTTCGTCAGCAGCAATGGTCTCCACCTTGGGTGAGCCTCATGGGTGTTGCCAGGTAACATCACTAACGCACTACAATGTTGTTGTTTTTCACAATGTTTTGTTTATCGGTTTTAACTGAGGTTGCTTGGGAATATTCCTGAATGATCACAGTCGTAAATATTATTGTGATCCACCATTTTATTACTGACAACAGAAGGTGTAGATATTTTGATTTCTGTTTATCTCTGACATCAGCCTCAGACCTGACAGAAATTACGCTCTTTCCCTCTCTCTCCCCTCCTTCCTCCCTCCCTCTCTCTGTATTGAGGTCAGTGTAGGAATGTAGAGCAGAGACCAGTGAGTGTGTGTGTGTGTCTGTGTGTGCACAGTTCATAATTGGGACGGCTGAGAAAAGCTAAACTGACAAGTGTGCAGTCAGATCTGTCTCTTGTATAAGTCTCTTGCACTCTCAGCCTCTCTCTCCCTCTGTGTCCCTTTGCTCCGCCTGTCCAATCAGAGAACGTGTTGTGGCGTAGCTGGCCTGTCTAAGCACAGAGGCTGCAGATTTCCCCAGATCAGCGGTAGCGTGGATGTTTTCTGCCCCTGTGATTGGATGTCAAGATGGTCCCCCATATTAGTGAAGGGGAGAGCATGACGGTGTGTGTTGTGTGTGTGTGTGTGTGTGTGTGTGTGTGTGTGTGTGTGTGTGTGTGTGTGTGTGTGTGTGTGTGTGTTTTGTGTGTGGGGTCCTGCTTGTCTTGGCCTGATCAGATCAAAGCCACCTCATGATCTTCATCCTGACGTCGCATTTAATTGGAGAAGGATGAGGAGGAAGAGGAGGAGGGGCGCTGCTCCTTCTCTCTCTCTCTCTCTCCCTACCCCTCTCTCCCTCTCTCCCCTCTCTCCCTCTCTCTCTATATATATA
>OMPJ01002460.1:3587-38623 GCA_900312935.1 Carapus acus
AGAGAGAGAGAGAGAGAGAGAGAGAGAGAGAGAGAGAGAGTGAGAGTGTGTGTGTGTGATGACGGGATGGAAATGCTGACTCTGGCTTCAAGGGAACTCAATTATACTAGTGCATTTATTTTGGACAGCTTTGTTGCACGGGGCCACCGTTCAAACGGGTGCAACCACAACAAGGAAAGCAACGAGAGTTGTAGTTTCCAATGCTGAATCCTACACAGACAATGAAAGTTGAGCTAAAAGTGCTATCCGAAGGGAAATGCATCATGGCGTTCATACAGATTTTTGGATAAACAACGGCATTGGAGTAATTCTTTGAGACTCCACCCAACAGTGAAAAGTTGTTTCATGAAACTGCAACAAGCGTCTCCCTAAGTTTGTGTAAATAGAGTTAATACAAACATGAACCTTACACCTTCACACGGACTCGTTGTGCAAGAGTTATAGGCCCCGATTTGCGCCGTCTATAAGATCATGAATTTCGTTTTAAGAACTTTGGACTTATTACGATAATCTCGGATCAATAAAACAAACGAGATTCCATTAATACGTGGTCCGACACAATTGGGGTCACATTATCTATCGTGTTCGGGGATTTGAAATCAGTGGGAGAATAATTCCCCCCGCGCCGCCCTGCCACAACCTACACAAGCACACATGGCGATGACGGCAAGAAGATCCTAATCGTCCCCGCCATCGAGGCGGCTCAGCCGATTTCGTGATCCCGGAGCCTAGAGCTCCACGACGGCCTCCTGGTGGCGAACTGGCCCGCTAAGGATTGATGGAAGTTCTCCATGATGTTATAGTAAATCGGTTAGTGAGACGCGCGGTTGCCCTAACCGCTACTCCTATCCATGAAGCGTTAGCAAAAGCAACCTTCAACGATCCTAAATGATATGAAATACTTTCGTCAAATTTCCACTTACCAAACAGTCGACTTCGCGCACCATGATGGATATTAATATTTCCTCCGGGCTGGAGAATGATCGGTGTGGCAATGAAATGTCCTGTTCCCGCAAAGAACACTAATTTATAACTACCGTTACGGGCGGAAATAGACCTTACCCCCTCACAAACGTAAAAGCATGTACTTCAAATGTAGTTGATACTCTGAATTTATGAACCACTAAAAGATAATTGCACGGTACGAAATTTCACAAATATTATTCTAAATTCACAGTGAAACACGACTTTGTTCATTAAGAGCCGCATTGCACCTACTGCATTACCTTTTATTTTGAAGACTCTTCCGGAAAACACATTTGTGCTGAAAATTAGCGATCACTATTTACTCATCAAATATAGATGTTTTGACTGTCACTTGTCAAAAAGTAATCGAATTCAGCAATGTAGCTTTCAGATATAAAATGTTCCGGTTATTGAGGCTTTTCAAGCTTCGACGAAGGTCCTTGTTTAAATATTTCTGTACCAACGAGTGACGCTATCATACGACCCCATGCAGCTGTATGGATTGTTCATAGTATACACTGTATTTTTCGTTTTGCATGATGAATAATTGGATGGTCGTTGTTATGGCTTACATTGCCACGCATGGGTGTGGAGTCGCATGTTTCATCTCCTGTTTGATGGTACAATCGTGGGACCTTAAGTCACAATGACTTGACAAATTTCTTGATTACCGTAAATGACTGAGTCAGCGCAGCTCAGTTTCCGTGGTTACGCGGTACTTCGACCAACTCCCTATCTATCAAACTCTTTTTACTAAGTATTTACGGTGTGTTTTGTGTGTATATAGGTTGAATTGTAGCTGCAATTTAATATGCATTATTTCTCCAAGTCATCCTCTATTACCACCATATTCATTAATGCATTTAAATGTGCAGTCTAACCGTCTTTTCAAGGGCCTAAAATGGACAAAGGAGGCTCCACATCACCATGGAAATACTGCTCTCATCGCGATCGTCGCAAACCTTATGCAATTCAAATGCGCACCTAAAAATAACCTTTGCTATTGATCTCCTTGGTTCTATTCTCCAGGCAACACTGAATGCAAATGCAACAGAAACAAAACAGAAACAGATGAAAGGGGAGGAGCAGGCTTCAGAGGTATGACACCTAACTTGTATGGAAAATATGAATAACACATGACTGGTTTCAGATTTTTACAGTAACACAGCAACCACAAACCACCACCAAAAGGTTTCTGACCACAAACCAAGCTGGCTACAATGTTGATATCATGTATTCAGGTACTTGTATCTTACATGTTGACATGTTCTATATGCAAAAATATAGAAGTTTCTTAATCAATAGGTAGTTTCTAAGCAGGACAAGCATTGATATGTTAAGTTAGTATCAATATAGAATTGAGCAAATTCTGGTTTAGAAACACTGATCTTGTCCCGAGTGCTCAGACTTTGATGATGGCCTTGCCAATGTTTTCTCCCTGCAGCATCCCCATGAAAGCAGCCGGCATATTTTCAAAGCCCTCTGTGATGTGCTCCCGACACTGCAGTTTGCCCTGCACATGGAACAGAAACAACAAGCGTGAGGTATAAATGAACCTAGACATGTGTGAAGACATGGAGAGGAGCCAATAAAAATATGCCAGACTCACCTCTTTCATCCAGCTCATCAGCCTCTTCAGAGATTCGGGGTGCTTATGTGTCCATCTACTCTGCATGAAACCCTCCATCTTCAGTTGCTTGAAGATCATGGTGAGGTGGGGGTAAGGGCCTGAGAGAACGAGGGATTAGCCAAGGCCTGTGACTGAATGAAAGAACTATTTCAAGTGTTCATGGTCAAGTGTTCAAGTTGTCACTTCAACTTGGGTAAACATTGCAATCATTTACAGCAAACAAATGCTCTTTCTCTGATTTCATACGACCTTTGTGGCACCATCACTGCACAGTAACATCTCCCTCTAGTGGTACATAATCAAAATAACAAATGGAGCGAGGAGGCAAGCGGTACACACCCGTCTGGGGGGAAACGTCATTGTACACAGAGATGCTCCCACACACAGCTATTCTTCCGAAATCCTTCATGTGCGCCAATGCTGCAGTTGAAAAAGCACCTCCAACCTGTAATGGAAGGATAAAACTTGTCTGTCAGATCAGTCAAATAAATCAACATACACAAAAACCCCATTCTGTCAAGAGTTGGGCAAGTTAATCTGACACCTACATTTTCAAAGTAACAATCGTATCCTTCTGGAGCAGCCATCTTAAGTGCCTCGTCCAGGGAACCTACGGTTTTGTAGTTGAAAGCCTTGTCGAAGCCCAGCTCTCTGAGGAAGGCCACCTTGGCATCAGACCCGGCGGAACCCACCACTTTGCAACCCTTGATTTTAGCAATCTGACCCACAATGGAGCCCACCGCTCCAGCTGCGGCATTCACCAAAAGGGTCTCCCCAGGCTGGAGGGCTAAGACCTCCTCTATACCCAGTAGAGCGGTGAGCCTGAGGAGAAGACACCGCAAAAAGAATGTGTTTCATTTTCAAACACGGTGGCTACTGTCTATCTTTCAGTTATCTGGTCTTCTGCCTTTGTAGTTCTTACCCTGGCATTCCAATGGCACCGAGAGCCAATGAGAGGGGGATGTCTTGAGGCCAATCTGACATGACAGGAGTCAGGTCTGTCCCGTCACTGACTGTGTGGGTTCTCCATCCACAGCGCCCAACGACAAAACTGCCGACTGGGAAAGCTGAGTTTTTACTTTGGGTCACCCTGGGGAAAAAACAAAACAAAAGTGTAAAGCCAGGAGGATACTCTGTTGAGTATTGCCGACACATGGCTGTACAACAGATGATTTACTGCTATGTTTCACTGTGGAATTTAGTTGGCAGATGTTCATAAACTAAGGACCAGATTGAGGCAATTGAGTCTGAGCCCTCAGCCAATAGCAGTACTGTTTACTTCTGAGTCACTGAAAATCAAGCACTCCAGTAATTGATAGCAGACACAGTCTCCCTTGTTTTCATTACAGATAGTGCTTCTTCAAAGAACATTTTTCTGTGTGTGTATCTTACTTGGCTACTTGAGCTCCAATCATCACATCTCCTTCTTTCATGCGAACCCTGCTGAATGGCCTGGAGACAAAAGGCGAAATGGACAGAGCAAAAACTTGGAGTCATTCTGCATACTGTTATAAAGGTTTGCATTGCATTAAGAAGAGCATGAATGTATCTAGTCCAGCTTTAATAATTTTTGTCCTGATCTCACCAACCTCATGTAAGGGTCCACACTGAGAAACAATGCCTCCAGGAGCACCTCTGACATTAAAAAACAGACAAAGGGAAGTTTTCCTCATTGCTGTGTCAAACAGATAGTGACTCATTTTGAGTCTTCCTGGTTAACAATTTGGAAACATGCAATTATACCTCCATCTTTAGGCTCAGGGACCTGCTCCAGCTTGAGCTCGAAGTTGTCGTTCTTAGGGAAGCCATCAAAGTGCTTTGTAAGGATCCAGATCTTGGCTTGGACCATGGTGCTAAGCTTTCGACAGCTGTGGAGGACCGTTAGACCGTTACAGCAGGTGCTTGATGTTAAACAAGAACAAAACAACATGTGGAAACATGATGTCTGTCCGACAGAAATGTTGCACACCGTACATGTTCTTACAATGCTGTTGTCGAGTTATCTGTTAAACCGCCGAATTAAATCTTTTGCAACTACTGGCAATTTGACACAGAGAGACGTGCCCATCACAAGGTAGCTAAGTGTGTCAATAGAGACGAGTGTTCACAAAACAATCTGTGAATTCCTCTGAAACATCTTTCTGCACAGAACCAGTCAAGCATAGATAAAGGAATTTGTGCAGCATCTCACTGAGCTCTTTGTTTACTTAGCACCGCTGGTCAAGTGACATGCTATTAGACAGATATTCAGAGTCGACTATTACAAAGACGCACAAATTCCAACCAGCATTTCCACCTCACCCAGTCAACTTACCAGCTGCTTTATCCCGAGGGCTTTCAGAACTTTCCCCAGCTCAGAGAGTAAAAAGAAAAGAGTAGGAAGCGTGAGGGGAGTGGAACCTCCTCTACAACTCCGGACATGTGATTGGACGAGGAGGCTGCACACGCGCAGATTGTCGTGACGTCATTGCGGAGTCGTGCGTGCGGATGTCCGTCTCCAATTCGAAGACCGCGCGCGAGTTTCCCTCTTCGCAGTTTCGCGGCGCAGCTAGCCGCCTCATGATGTTTACGAGCCACTAAACCTACGCTCACCCGCATATTTAAGAAAACCGTTGACGGCAAGGTGAGAGTTGCATTGAATGTTAACGTCGACGGAGCTTCGAACATCATTAAAGGTTGACGGTAGTAGAATTGCAAGCGGTTTCTACACTCCGTCACAGCTAACCGGCCTGTTTAGCATTTGTGATAAACTAATGTTTACCTCCATTCGACAAACTTCGCAAGTGGCAAACCTTGTTCTGAGGTGCTAAGATACTTAGTATACTTAATCGTAAATTTTTAGTTGTGACTGTTTTGCGATAACTTGTGTTCATTTCGTGTTCAAAAAGTAAGCATCACAACACCTAGATATTGTTGTTTTTTTGTATGTTTGTCCCCATGACATTGTTATATAATGTTTTGAAGATTAACTACTTGTATTTTGCCATGTCCATTCTTACCACTGGCTTTTATTGACCTCCATCTCATCTTCTCATTTACTCTGCGGTGTGGTGTATCACCATACAGTGTGTTGGTCCACCATGTTAAACGGGGAACGTTTTGTGGAGGCCCTAGGTCGCCTAGGTTACCCTGGTGCCACATCACTAAGGACCTCAGACTTTGACTGGCTGTTTGATTGTGCTCCAGAAAACCTTCATTTCTTGCGCTTTGTTTGCTGCACACTCAACCGGAGCAATGCTCTCACACGGGAGGAAGTACGTAATTTTCAGGAGCTACGGAAGTCTGGCAAGCCAATTCTTGATGAAGCAGCCTTGGATGAAGTGCTCAAAACCATAGTGTCTACAGATGGCAACGGAATAAGCGTCCTTGGGCCGCCATCGTCGTCTGCAGTCTTTGAAGCAGAGTCAGAGGTGGCCTTGGACGATTTAGAGGCCGAGCTCCATGCGCTGCAGAAGGAAAAGCAGTTGAAGCAGCAGCGCTACAGCAAGTTACAGGTGTTGGTTACTGCACGCGCAGATGCTGACCTGCGACTTACTGCAGAGCTTGAGAGTGCCACTTCCGTGCTTAAGGAGGCCAACGCTTCTATCAGAGCTGAGAATGCTGACAACAATGCTATATTGGAAACCCTGACAGATCAGGTGAACACCCTTGCTTCATATTTCCCCGATCACCATGATGCAAAGCACAAAGAGAGAAGAGATGATGGCGCATCATCCTCAAATCCTTCAATTGCAAAGATCTCCACCTTTCTGTTATCCCAACTGCCTCTGGATCCATATCTGCGCCAGGAAGAATTCAACACCAAAACTCTCGCTACCTTCACCCAGAAGCTTTTCTTTCAGGGTATCACAGACATTGTTGATACTTCCTGCTTTGAGCGTTTCCAGCCATTGGATCTGAGTTCCTGTGAAATTGGAGAGGAGGAGGAGGACAACAAGGGAGAAGAGGAAGAGAGGCCACAGCGTTTGGTTGACCGCAAAAGAGCAGAGGTGGCCAAGCTTCAGTGGGCTTTTATTGTGGCTCAGCACCAGCTGATGCAGGCTGTGGCAGAGGAGAAAGGCGTCACAGCTGGTCTAGAATGGCTCTCTGAGAGGGTCTCGCATAACAAGGTACAGCAAAGATCTAGACTGTATTCACATTAATACATTCATATATACATTTCATTTTAACAACATATTTGCTGACTGAACACGCTGACAATTATCACTGTTTTCAAAACATCTTGATGCATCTCAGGGAGTCTCCTTTGTTTTTATCGTCATATTTTCAGAGTATTTCCACGTCCTCCTCTCTTCACATGCGAGAGGTTGTATCCAAGAAGGAATTGCAAGCAGTGGAGGCTGAGCTGGAAACTCTTCTTTGTGGACCTGTGCCAGCTGCCCTCAGGGAGGCAGCCAGGCTTCTAAATATGCCAGTGGTGAGGGGAGACCTGGCTCTGCAACTTTCACGACAGGACTACTACACAACCAGGCAGGATTGTGTGAGTTGATCAGTATGCCTGCTTCACCGTGAGATTGTTTCTTGGAAACCGGGGAGCGTGATTCACTTTTTTTACCTTGTGCAACTCTGTAATTTTTTATTTTTTTTTTGCTTTAGGATGCCTGTGCGCTTTGTGCCATGATTAGAATGTAACCCAACTCAATTAACCCAATTCAAACTTGCTAATATTACCTTCAATAAAGTTTTGTTGTCACATAGGTGCGTGACTACTTGCTCCGCCAGAAAGCATCCTTCGATCTTGTCCTCCTGGCTCAAGAGATGGAACTGAGGAGGTGGAGGACATGCCTCAGACAGCTTGGAGGAGTAAACCAAAAATTGGTAGAGGGAAATCAGGCAGCATCATCCAGATTGGAAGCTTTTGCCCAGCCTGATCTGTCAATCAACCCCAAGCCTAGCCCTATCATTGGCCTTAAGGATGCTGCGCTTAGCAGGTGAAAGGAACTGAAGCCGTCTTGCAAGCCTTGTTCCAGATTTTGTGTCTGTCGAACTTAATTTTAAACACTTGTCTTACCTAAGATGTTTACTGTTTCACATCTAACCCCCAGATTGCTCCAGATACTCGACCAAAGTTCAGACTGTGGTCGCTCTGAGCCATTTCGCACCTACAACACTTTAGATCAAACTGCTCGTGACATGGCCGGCGACCTGAGGCTGACCCGCGATTCAGTGATATTGGCCAGCCAGCAGCAGGACTACAAAGTAGCTCGTCTCTGTGCCGATTGTGAGGCGTTGCACCAAGCAATGTACACTGAGCTCCAGCAGTTGGTCTTAGCGCCGCAGGTACGTTCTTCAGCCATCACTGACCAGGAGCTACTCTGCCGCAGTGCACAGGTGGGTGTGTTTTGTTTTGTCTTGGTTGACATCGAGATTTGGCCCGAGTGCTGTTGATATACAATCCTTTCTGTAAGTGAAATAGTTCCAAAATTACTAATCACTGGTGGTATGGGCAGTTGGCAACACAGCAAAGATTTTTGTGCACTTTCCGCTTTGGTGTTAAATCAATCACGGTGTAATACTTAATTGATTAGACATTTAATCAATTATGATGTAATACTTCATTTAAAGAGGCACAGGTGGTGGGTGTCAGGTGCAGTGGTTCAGCAATGCGGTTAAAACCCCACCTCAATTTTTAGCTTTTTAGATCATTTTTCCACCCTCAGCATGAACACACTCAAAAGATGATGACATCCCCCCTACTTCATAGTCATTGTAGAACTCCACCCTATATTTGGACCCAACACAATAGCAGATTTGTGTCCTGCCACTATTGTGTACATCAATGTGTCGACATGTCATTGTAGGTATTCAAATTTTTAGATGAAATCAATGCCATTAGCGCCATCATGAGATTCCCTCTCCACTATTAGACTGAAACTGTAATTTTGGGATACCACATGTCTTCCCTCTTAAACGTGTGTGATCATGATGTCTTGAATCTTTCTCTAAGTGCTTTCTTGCAATATCATTTCAGCCCCAGGGGCATTATTAATTTAACATGATGCATTACCTCAGTAACTCAAATGTTAAATATTCATGTACATTGCAATGGAAAATTTGCTGCCCAGTCTTTTTATTTTATATGTTCATGAATATGCAGTGCAGCTTTCTGCCACTTGTGCATTTCTCTAAACGACCTCCTCTTTCTTGGCAGGAGCTGACAGCAAAGCTTGGGGAAGCAGAGTCTCAGCTCCAGAATTTGCAGCGTTTAATGCAAGAGATCATGGAAGAGGTTAAAGTGAAGCGCTCACAGTTGGAACGCAGTGCCCTGCTGAGGAGGGAACGTGAATTGTACATCTACTTCTACTTGGATGCGCGGTTACTTCAGAAAGCAGTGGAGGATCTTGAGACCAAAATGGCCACAAAAAGAGGCCGATAGAATACAAGATGGAATCAGAAGACGGTTCACCATGGAGGTGTCCATATGGAATTCAGACCATTAGGCCTTGGACCTTGAACAGACTGTGGCACTTGGCAATGTCTGTGTATCACCTTGTTTTGGGGGGAGGGAACACCTAAACATCTGCCTGGATATAGACCTTACTGAAGACCTCACACACTTGCTTTTAAAATGATCAGAACTAAGATACCGTATCCTCATCAAATGGGGGATTCATAGTGGGCTTGGGAATATTTCATGTGGGAAAATATTTGTTCTTCACCAAGATGAGATCTACATCGTGTACAGTGAATCCTTATGTGTTGTGTTCCCAATATATTTGTTCAATTCTCTATTAACTCACTTTCTTTTCATACACCAATGTAATAAATACGATTTCCATTGCTAACCTGACCTGTAACCTGTAGAAAGTTATTCAGATTTCTTAGATGACTGAGAGTGAATGTGCAAAACTATACCCATGGGAAACAGATAAATAATTATGTTTGAAAGATTTACTCTGATTTCGCTTTTATTTTGTTTAGGCCTTTGAAAAGCAGACAGCGTGAGGTGAGAGAGTAACAGACTTTCTGACAGGGCAGAAATGGAGCATGTCAATTGCAGGATGTTGTATGGTTCGCTGTCACAAGAAGGCCAGAGGATATTGGCTGCTCTTCGGGTGCAGAATATTCACACAACTAGAGGTCAGTCAGTGGTAAGCTGCTGTCATGACAGCTGCTGATGACATCACTGTGTTCACTTTTGCATTAACTGTCATTGTGCAAACAACAGCAATCAATCAGCATAGTACAGATGGACTACAGATTTCTGTATAGGTGATCTGTATTTGATAGTCCTTTGATTTTTATGCTTTCTTGAATTTGTCATAGAGATGTGTTGTGGCAGCCAGCGGGATCATCAAAATTTGTACAGAGGAAGTGAGCATGACTGTAGAGGCATTGGCACAGATCGGTAAGATAGATGTGCGCTGATGATCAGTTAGGATGTTTAAGTGTTGGTTGACACAGATTACAGAGGCTAGCACATGGTGTGAAAGATAAATGAAGCACATCTGATAAGTCATCTGCCCAACACATGTATATGGTATAACAAGCTAGATATTTTGTCTTGGACAATTCAGCCAATGCTCCACACCCCAAGAATCTTCCTTGTCACCCTGGGATTTCTCCAGCCATAGGTGGGGCCCTCAGGCCCTTGAGTACTATCAATACTTACAGAAACCCGATGACTCTCAGGCAGCCTCTTCACAGCTGCCATGGCAAAACCTACAGTTACAAGCCTGTTATCAGCATTCATGGGCACATTCTCAGAAGATCTCACTCTCTGCTGCTCATCACATCAGCCCAGCCCAAGGGTTTGGTTGCCATCATCCTCTTGAGACTACGAAATCCTCCTGTAAAGATGGGTGCCCCGTGTCCCTCCAAACACCCAAAACAATCTTTCCACATCAGCTAGAGGTTGCTACAGGTGAGGATGAAGACCTTCAATGTCAGCATGGTAATGAGGATATGAACATATTGATGGAAAATCAGACTCAAGGTTCTCCATGTTGGCATCCCACGAGACCAGCCTGTGCTCTCTAAATTCATCCTATGTGGGCCAACTGTTGTGAACATAGAGGGAGTTGCAGGGGACGGAGGAGAATTTATGCAGGTAGAACAGGAAGTGAAGTATGCTCCACACATTGGGACGATGGAGACAAAACAGACAGGAAGTAGATTGGTGGAGAGATTGTGGCTTGTAAATGAGGAGCCAATGCTAATTGTGAAAACAGAAGACACATTTGTGCATAAAGGTTAGCACACATTTCTCCATCTCCAGTGTAAGTATGATGTTGAATGATGGAGAGAGCAGATTTAATGCAACAAATTCATCTTAGTAATTGTTAACTACTGCACCAGTGAGTGGTGTGTTTGCTTTAAAGCCCGACCAGAATGTTCTCAAGTCAACCGGCTCACACAAATAAGCACTTCACGGTTTTGCCACAAGATGGTAGTGGATATCTATCAATGTCGCTTGCAATGTCGCTTGCAATGTCGCTACAAGTAGACCCTGCAGTCGTAAGAGCAGCAATATTTTCATTTTAGGTAATCTAATTTAGGATCAATTCAACATAACAACCGGTAATAACTGCAACTTGTAAAAGTGTCTCCTCTTGCCCACGTGAAATTTCTGGTAAGTGGATGTCAGTTGTAAGACAGCATAGCTTCCCTAGTGAGTGTTGCAGCTCTTCAAAGTGATGAAACTCTTGCCACTCTCAGTCACTTTGATTTTATCAGTGTGCTAGTGATGAGCGGCCGCACTGACAGGGAATTTTAGGTTGCCTGCTCACATCACAGCCACAGGGAGGGGAGCTCATTCTGTAGCTGACATTGCTGAGTCGAGATACATCCACGCGAATAGACACACATATAAACAAGATGAAAGTTATGTTGTAATGGTAGAAATAGGAGCTCTGTTATGATTTTCTACTTTAGCTGACCCTCTTGAGGAGAATCACAGGCTCAAGCTCGCAATGGACCTTCACGTGCCGCTTGAAATACGAATGTGCACAATTCGGATTCATTGATTGATCCTGTCTGTGAGAGGTGATGATTTGAATGAAATGCTGGATCATCCTCTCTGCCAGAAAGCGTAGGTACAGGAGGTTATCCCATGCAAACTGCCCCAGAATGTGGAGCAAGAGGTTCAGATTTCAGAGTCTCCAGTCCTCCTGAACAGTGCAAGCACCCTGTCAAGTTACAAGTGAGTCTCTTATTCCAAGCCACAAACTATTGCACATGGTTAATTTGTCTGTTTTGCATGACAATGATGTATGGATGCAGGGATATGTGCTGGGCAGCACTAACAAAGTCCTGACATTGTGAGAAAGGATATATTTGTGGCCATATCCCCAGACACATGTAGAGCCATACTGGCGGTAATCTTAAGTAGCGATGAGTCCCTTCTGGGTGTTATAATGAAGATCATGACAGAGGAATCTGCAAAGTAAGCAGAAAGGGAAAGAGAGGATGTAAGAGAAAGCTATGGAAGGAAGCAGAGAGACTGAAGGGAGAAAGGCGTGGGAGAAATAGATTAGCGATTAATTGTGAGAGAAGTGATGTGATAAAAGAGATGAGGGGACAGAGTGAGAAGACTACAGCCCTGGGGCATTAGTGCTACACTCAGCAGCATGCTGGTCCATCCATTCTCTCCCTTCTCACTCGCTCGCTGCTGCAGTGTAGACTGGGCTATCAACCATCGCCTGCCCTGTAACAGAGAATCCAGGAGGAGTTGTTGCGTTTGTCAGCAAGAAAAAAAGATTGTGTCTACAGGGAAATGGGGAAGAGTTTCCTCAGGGAGCTGAATCTTAGGAATTCCTGCTTTGCAGAACTACGACAGACCACAGCCCAAAATTGTGAAAATGATAAATGCAACCATTTTGTCTTTAAAAAGTCCTCTATAAAATTTCTGAATATATTCCAGTCTCTCTCCGTGTCTGCTGTAGCCCCGTTTGACAGATGCTTTTTTTTTGTAATGCAGACTGACACTATTAGTGGCACAATATACTGCTCGAAGGAAGCTTTGATCCCAGCAAGGGCCATGAGCAGTGGTCTGCCCTCCTCATCCACATTGGATGTGGCCTCAACCTCAACAAGCAACGTTCCTCTTTCCCAAAGCCCACCTGTTTCACATCTGTGTCCTATGGTGCCCTCCTTTGTCTCAAAGACGAAGGCAAAAATCACTATTGACAGGTGTCGTTCCAAGTGGGCGCCACCTCGTTGTTCCCAAGAGGGGGAGAGAACAGGTGGAAACCAGAGAGAGATTAGATCTACAGGCTCTGAATATCCAGATTCAACCACAGAATTACAGACTAAACCCCTTTCAACATGCAAGGACAAAAAAATAGCTGAGAAACATACATGCCCACTTAACCAGAGGAAAAATGGCTCTCAGGGACAGATGGAACCTGCTTTGTTTGGAAGACGACGGCATGGTTCAACAGCAACTAATGCCTGTAAACACACGCAGTCTTTCAGCTTTACACCACCCAGATGCAAACAGGCCAAATTGGATACTCACGAGACGATAAAAGGCTCAATAAATTCTTACGAGGATTTTGGTAGTGGTGCAACCCAGATGCAAACAGAATCTACCAGTCTGCAGACGGCACTGATGTCTGATCCAAGAATAACAGATCCCTGCAAGTTGAGTAAGGAGGAGAGAGCACAAATGCTGGAAGCACCGTGGCTGGCTAAAGTTCTGATGATGACCTTAGTGTATCAGGATGGCACCACCCAGTTGGATCCAGAGCAGGTGAGTACATCTTACATACACAAGATCAATGTTGATGATAACCAAGCTCAGAGATGTCTGGCAACTGAGAATGTTCCAGGTGAAGATCGATTAAAGCAGCTATGCTCCATCTAAGGTGTAAGAAATGTGATTTTTTTTTACCCCCACATCAACTGTTATTAATGGATGGCGTAACTTTTTTCAAGAAATTACATTTCTGTCTCCTACATGTGTGTAATACAGAAACTCTCTCTACCAGTGTGTGGTATCCTGGTTTTGATGAAGAACACTTTGGTTGTCAGCACACTAGAGGACACGCTGCAGCCAAATGACAGCTTAATCTACTTAAAACTAGAACACACACCTGCCTGGGCCAACCAACAAAGACAACACAGCCAGGAGTGCTTCACCAGGTCTGTCTGGTTCGTGCCTGCCTCTCTGTATGTCTGTCCTGCTGTATGTTTGAATCGGTATTTGTCCATCCATTACAAAGCTATGTTTAAAGTTTATCAACTTTTGTTTTATCATTAAACAGGATAAAGATATGTGGATTTGTGTGTATCCTACAGAGATATGGTGTTACAGATTCTGTCAAGCCCTCAGCTGGTGGTGTGCTTTAAAGCTAAGGAATTTCTCCATTCAGTCATTCATCTCTATAGACAAGATTTGGCCTGCAGCAGACGTTCGCCACATACAAAATCTTAAGCATATTTTAGCCCAGTCAGTCAGTTCTTCGAGTCCAAACACAATTTTTTAAATACTGGGAAGAACACTGATTGTTTTACCATCTCATCAACATAAATGTCCGGTCCAGAACTCAGAGTCTGTTACCGTGAGTCCGTCTGTGGTGTGTGTGTGTGTGCAGTTGCCGACTGTCATATCCAGGACCCCCAGGTGTCTGGGTGGTTGTTGGA
Organism: Carapus acus; assembly: GCA_900312935.1. Taxonomy (NCBI): domain Eukaryota; kingdom Metazoa; phylum Chordata; class Actinopteri; order Ophidiiformes; family Carapidae; genus Carapus; species Carapus acus. Next base: position 17,770 of record OMPJ01002460.1, read on the forward strand.
TCCGACAGACCCCTGCTCCTCCTACCAGGACCTTTTTACTAAACACTGTGGAAAACCGCAAAGATCACCCACAATGTGCACCAAGAAGGTAATGTAAGGAGTCAGAAACATGACCCCACTCTGTGCTGTGCTCATCAGAGAGAGCGATGATTTTGCTCTTTCTCCATTGTTTTCCCCCCTTTCTCTCTTTCCTGTTTCTCCCTCTCTCTCTACACCTCTCTCTCTACCTCGCTTCTCTGTGTTTCTCAGGTATCTCGGATGATTTCAGATCTCCATTCACTTTACTGGCTCCACTTGGATCTTTGTTCTAAGCTAAAGGTTAACTTTTGTTCTTGCTTGCACACATGTATAAATCAAGTATGCCTGTGCTCATACTGCTTCACTGGGCCTCCAGAGGCAGCAACTGTGGGAGCTGTATTCAGACATGGAGCTGAGCATGATCCCAGTTCTGGCTGGTGAGAGCTATTTCACTTTGTTATTTTTTGTTGACACAGAATCATAATCGCTAATACTGCATAAAATTACGTTTTTAGTTAGCCCCATTCCGGAATAGGATAGAAAGGGTAATGGATTGAGGGATGTTTTGAATATCACACATAATCAAAGTTGTGTTGTTGAGTGTCAAGTCTCTCTTTCTGTCAGTGATGGAGAGCCACTGCATCCATGTGGATAAAGACGCCCTGAAGAAAATGTCGAACCTTCTTGCTGTAAGACGGCACATTCAGCACAGCAAAACACAAATTTGGTTCCCCAAATGTTGCTGCAGAACGACGTCTCTTGTGTCAAAACCACTGGTGGTGAATTATGCTCAGGACCCGAAACAAAGGCAATGAATTGAAAGGGAAACAGGATAATTTCATGTTGGTTTAGTCAGTACATTTTAGCTTTATGCTCTCTCATGATTTGGCTTGTTCATAGGCAGACACAAACCAATTCCACAAAGAATGAGAGAGCTAATAAACATATAAACCCACAATCAAAGGGCATCCTGCAGCAGCAGTGTTGATTTGGAGAGAGTCCCGATATCTTGGCGTGTTGCTATTAATAGAGGGGAGAGAGGGGAGTCTGTGTCTTTCCTGAAGAGGCATTGCTGCAGGAAGGAGCTTCACTGTCTTCCCCCACCCACCGACAAACAGGCACACAGATACTCTATGAGATGTTGAGACAGGACAACATTTGTTCCGTGTGTTATGCCTCTTTCAAAATATTGTCCCACAAAGAGCACTCTTCTCCAAAAATGTTACATATCTCACATCAGATTTGGAGACTTGCAGACAAAGGGGTTGAGCAACGGGCGTCCAGTAAATGCAGATTTATGTGTTCATTTCACCATGATTTCTCCTTTCCCTGCTGTTTCAGACTAAAATGAAGCAGTTAGAGCAACAAGCCCACCAAGCAGCGGGAGAAATTTTCTTGGTCACTAGCAACACTCAGCTACGCATAGTTAGTGCTCTCTGTGCTTTCATGAATATGTGGAAGATGTAGATTCCTTGTTCTCATTCCTAGGTATTTAACACTTTGGTAACAAGTTATTTTTTGTATGTGAGAAATGCGTGCGCTTGTGCGCCTACTTTTGTGTGTTTTAAGGTTCTCTTTGAGAAGCTGAGACTCCAGGAGCGCTGCAAGAACAGGAAGCTTCCTAAGACCATCACCAAGCAGGAGCAATCAACATCAGAGGCTGCAGTTAGACCTACACACATCAATAACATCACAAAACCTCAGACCCCCAATACAGCAATATTGAATATATAACTTTAAAAGCTGCATTGGAATGCGGATGCAGCGTGCTGCTACTGTTCCACTCCATATCTGCTTATTCCTCCTTATCTCTCTTGATCACCTTCCCTATAGTTGTTGCAGCTTCAGGATTTACATCCTCTACCGAAGATCATTTTGGAACACAGACAGGTTTATGATTCTCGAGTCATTTAGAATAATTGACAATAAGAATAGAGAGACTCTTGAAATTGTTTGGTAAAATGAAATAAATGTTCACAATTGTTCTCTGTGTATTCTCCCTCAGGTGCACAAAATCAAGTCAACGTTTGTTGATGGCATTCTTGCATGCATGTCAAGCAAGGTGGGTTTTGACAACACAGGCGGTGTGATGCCTATAGAACTGACATTTCGCTACCCTTCCTGTGGAGGGAACAGGCTTGGAACACTTTGCTGACACTTGGCTGCTTGACAGTGTGATAAAGAAATGGCAAATCAGAGCTGTTTCTGTTTATTACCACGCCAATAACAAGCTGGCAGAGAAAAGCAGTAGCTCTGTGCCTGACCTTCTACACAAGCTTCCACAGACTGTTAATGAGAGAAACAGCTTTTCTATTTTGTCATTCTGTGCATATGCAAGAGTCTGGTGGTACTCTCAATCTTGACTTCAGCTTAATAATGCAGATAGCATCACATGGGCTGTGATTTTTTGCATTTTGATATCCATTGAAATACACACATTCACACATATACCTTGTTTATACACATACACATGTGATATGTACAGCACATTTGTGTGTGTATTTCCGTATGTGAATATGCATGCATGTATGTATAGATATATGTACTATGTGTGTGGTATACACACCCACAATATATGTATTTGTACAAATATATACACACACCTATATGTGGTATATGCTAAATATACAGCACAGTACCCACTTACCTATTGTAAATTCGGATGAAACCAGATGCTAAAGTGCGCTGTGTAGAGACACTCAAAATGTTTGTAGAATGTTTCCCTTCAAACCGTATGACTTGAGCCAAAGATTTGGTCATCCTTTCACAAACCTCTTATAATAGATATCTGGAATTCTGGCCCACTCCTTTAGTCAAAACTGTTGCAACTGAGTCAGGTTTGTAGGCCATCTCGCTTGCACACACCTTTTCAGGTCTGACAAATGATTTTCGGCAGGATTGAGATCAGGGCTTAGTTACGGTCACTCCAAAACCTTAACTTTGTTCCACCTTGTTTCTGTTGTCCATTTAAAGGACCATTTTGTCTGCCACAAGCTGTTTGGATTACATCACTTATCAGTTTACCGATTTATAAATGTTGTGGCATTTGCAATCTCACTCTGTTTCTCTCTAAACAAACCACAGAGCTACATCTCCCCCACATGGCACCAGACAACTGTTGTGACTGGAAGAATCTCTGCCAAACACCCAGTAGGTACCTGACACTTTCCTGTATTGTCACGTCAGACAATATCAAATCAAGTTTATGCAGCCCAATAAGGGCTTTTGAGTTAATCATTAAGCACACAAGCAATGAAAAGCTCACTGTTAAGGATTCATTTTTTTTTATAAAGAAAGAAAATAGTCTGCAGCCTTAAAGAGTAAAAACAAAAAAGTTTTTAAAAAGAGTAACTGGTAGCTGATTGAACACGTCATAGCACTCAGCATGCGCTGAAATCCTCGATTGCAGTCGTAACTTTGAGGTCACGATGTGGGAATTGCAATATTTGAATGCAACTTAACATGCTTAAGAGTTTCCCCCCCAAAAAATAAAGAGTTCAGGTCTCACTGAGGCAGCTACACCAGGGAAAGTGTGCAGCCTTGCATTCATTTTTCATTGAATCTCATTACACAGTAGCCCCCAACTCTCAGCTTGTGCATGTATTTGGGTGTTCTGCCCTGTCTCTGCTTTTCTCCTTCATCTCTATTGTTTAGCATTATAGACTACTATACTACTACTATACTATAGAAGCACACATGGCTTTGAATGGGAGTGTAGCATACGGGCTGGAGTTATCATTGTCAGGAAAATTAGCTTATGATGTTTAGCCGAGTCTTCCCGTCATCGTCGGCGGACACATCAGACAGAGGTGATTCCAAGGGAAAGCGAACAAAGTCTTTAATCTTGCAGCAAGAGAGACAAGTACAGAGAGTCGGGCAGACCCAGCTCTGCTCGTAGGTCTCACTACGGTAACAGTGTTTCTATCAGAAATGAAGGATCAGGAAGGAATCGGGAATACTTTATTGTCATTACAGCATTTGCATTGTGCAATGACATTAAGGTGCGGAGTTCCGCAGCAAAAGTAATAAGAATGAGAATAAAGGAAAAACAATCTATAAACAGAAAAATATAGACAGACAATATGTACAGTATATAATAAATAAACAGTATGAATAGTAGCAGCGATGAAGGAATGAGAAGGGTCGACCGGAGTGTTCTTAGAGTGGTTGGAAGATCTAGCATTTCACTGTTTTACTGTTATTTGATACTATCGAGATGAATTACGGCTGCCGGGTTAAAGCTGTTCTTAATTCTGGTTGTCCTTGTTGTTATTGCTGTAAAACGCCTGCCTGAGGGCAGACGTTCAAATTGTCTGTGTGCTGGGTGTTAGGGGTCCTGGAGCATCCTGCTTGTGTCTCTCCTGCAGTGGGAACTGTGTAGTTCTTGCAATGAGAGGAGTGGGCTGCCAATAATTCGCTGGGCGGCCTGGATGACTCTCTGGAGTTCCTTCCTCTGCGCATCTGTGCTGTTGGAGAACCATGCACTGAGACAGTAGATGAGGATGCTCTCTACAGTCAGAGAAAAAATGAAGTGCAGTCATTGACATTCTTCTCACAGTTGCTGTAGTGACTTATGTATGACAGAAAATGCCCTAATAGAAATATTCATTGTCACACAAACACACATGCACCCCTGTAACTGCCAAACGCGACGGAATCGTGATTCTCCGTCCTCCACCGTTGCTTCATAATTTATGACTTTTTGTTCAGAGGCCCAAAATATTCAAAGACCTCTCTTTCTATAACTATATTTGCAGCTCAGACATTTAGATTTTAAACTCAATACAATGCTGTACTCCAACATAGAGCTCTTATTGAACTTGATTTGTGGTCATCAACATGCTCCCCCCCAACACTGCATCTCAGGGCTCACTGGCTTTCCCTCCCTTTCTCGCTCTCCCTGTCTCCCCTCTTCCCTCTACTCAGCACAGTGCGGTCGATAACTCATTTCGACCACAGTCACCTGTCAGGGTTCAGTTCCCCTTTCACTGTGTACTACTCTGACACACACTCGCAAACATGCATGCACGAAGGAACATGAACACAGACAAGCCTACACACACAACCCTGTGGAAACTAACTTAGTAATAACTTTTACTTAGCAATTTGTGGCTGAGGCAAGATTCTCTTCAAATTGATCATCCTGCCTGCTCTATGATGTATTTCAACGATCGATGATTCATTTGTTGTGTTTATGTGATTTCATAAAATGGGCTTGAATTGAATTTCCAAATTGGTGAATGATTATGTGTGCACATCTTTTAGTGTTTTAGTGAGGGGATGATGCTTCAGCCAGGAACTCCAACAGAGTTCATATGCTGTTGATCCTCTAGCAGCAGAACACCCAAATTAATTAATTTGGCCAGATGAGGTGGTACCTAAATGTCAGTTTGCTCCACTGCTGTTTGACCAACACTATATTCGATAGTTTCCTGGTTTCTTTGACATGCCATGACTGCAAAGTAAGTACTGTGAGAGGGTGTGTGTGACAAAGTGTTGGACACGCAGTCAGACTTCAATGGTTGAGACACGAAGAAATTGTCTCACATATAGACTTCTAATTTAAAACACTGTTGTAGTTGTCTTTTATTGGATGGCTGAAATAGCTTCAGTGGTTAAAGTGCTTCCTGCACTGATTCACTTCATGAATCAAGAACAGTTATCCTTGACTCTGTAGTTCAGTTAAGCATGTGGCTCGGGTGCTGCGACTTCTCTTTGTTATGCCTCATAAGAGTTGGAGTCGGGCCGCAGGCAGCAGAACTGAGCCAGGATGGATCGTCAGCTTTGGTTTTATTTCATTTTATTTCTATTTGTACAGGAAATGTTTGTGTGCCTATTCCACTCGCTGTTGAAATTTATGTCCCTCTCTGCCATAAACCTGTCTGGTTATAATAGCATCAGTGGAAATAGCAGTCAGATTTCTCAGTTGGAGAAAGATGATTATATAGTGAGTAATTTTGCAAGAATTTTGCTCACTACAAATTGTCTAAGGATATGGCAAAGGCCAAAGGACATGGCAAAGGCTCTGATATCTATGATTCCTTATGTTGCTTTAATTCACACAGATGATGGCGTTTGGATGAGGTCACAGTGGCGAAAAAACGTGGGTCCGAACAGGTCAAAAGTTGGCCAGTCACTTCTTGTTGACATTAGCGTATGTCAGCATCTCACAATTCAGATGTCGTTTGTGTTTGCATGTAAATGACAGATACATAGATTTGTGTGTGTACTGGCATGCTGTATGTGTTTTGAAGAATTCTTGTCCACGCGCACAGTTTTTCCCATCTGTTGACAATGGACCCCTGGGACTAAGTCCTTCCATCTGTTCTCTCTTTCTTAATATCGAATGAGGCGTTATGAACAGTCCTCAATTGTTCTTACACCAATAACACCAATAAACAGACTGAACAAAAAAGAACAGATTCAACAAAAAAGAAATTGCGAGTGAGATCTACGTGTACATCCATGTTCTGGAGACACAGGTTTGGACACATTTGCCAAAGGTGGAGTTCAGTCTAAATATATAATAAGATCCTCTTAATGGCCACAGTAATGAGGTAGTTATTTGAAGGGAAAGTGTCCCTGTTTCCCTGATTACAGGCACCATTATGTACCCCAGCTGGCCTTCAATTCATTTATGACATCAATGAGCCCAGTGCACAGTGGAAAACAAGGAGCGATTCCATTTACTCTGCTGGTCAAGATGAAGAGACAGGCAGATCAGTTTGACCCACGCAGATTGAATGAGGGCTGCAGTGGAATGTATGATATATAAAATAGGATGTGGGGTATTGTTTTTATTTTGTGTGACTGTGCAGCAGTAACTAGTGTTAGGGTGTATTGCATGTCTGCATAAATATGGTACTATTCACTTGGCTCCACCTGAGGTCACTTATAGTTTGATTTTCCAAAAAGGACAGAAGCTATTCATAAATAGACTTGTTTCTGCAAACCAAGAGCAGACGTCCTCTGGTACTCATTTCTTTTTCATTATCATATTAATGTGATAGTGAGTCGATGTTTAGCAGATGCGTTCATGTTTTCGGTAGCATCTAAGTTGCAGAGTTGTTGTAGAGACATCTCAGCAGCGAGCAGACACAGATGTGATTACTTAATATTACCACGAGGCATAATGGGGAGCAGATTGACATTGATGGAAATTGGTTGAATTGTTGCATTCATTCCTGTGAGCTGGAGACTGGTCCTGATCTCTGACTGAATAATTGGCTCTGGTGCTTGTTTTGTAGCATGTGTTGATTGCAGAGAACAACGGTGCTCAATCACATGTTCCTCGTGAGCGCGTGCAGTAGCGCACACGTGCGCTGGCACCTGGTGTGACTTGTGCTGTCTTCACTGCAACATCTTGCATGACAGGAACGCTGAGCCATCATATCTGACACAGTGAATTGCGAGTAACAGAACAAGGCAAAACACACACAGACACACACACACACTCAAGCGCCAACATCATTACTCTGTGCTGTGCTCACTCATCGCTGGTCGTGTGTGTCAAGGTGGCTGTCGGATAGATTTGTGTGCGTGTTGATATGATTATGACTGTCCCACAGGCGTTCTTTTCGCTGTCCACGCCCTACCTCTGCAGTCCTCTCCCCTTACCTCCCTAGACTCTCTCTCCCTCCCTCCCCTATGCTCTCGTGAATAACGAATGAGCGGTGGAAACGGGGGGCTATTTCCTCTCTTGTCAAGACACACAATCAGCCATTCAGCCTAGCGATAGGGTCAAACTAACCACAACATGCTTCCTTTCACCGTGGAAAGGAACGTTGACATGTTGTAAGTGTGTGGTGGTTTTCACGTCCTTTGTGTGCATGGTTTGGTAGAGAAATACTGTGGAAAACATCAGTTTATACTTGTGCCCTGCCTGAGTTGTGCTCCTTGTCTGCGTTAATGTCATTAATCAGATACAGCAAACATCCTCAGCGACCTTTACCTTGTGTGTGTCTATAAATTTGAGGGGATTCAGTGGTATTAGGAGAGGGAGTACAACTGCTGACTCTGGACAACCACCTTGATCTTCTCGTCGTTCAACCCTCTTGTCTTTGACCTGTGGGACAAATAATGCACATGTGTAATATCGTGTCTGTGCACATCAGCAAAGTCTTGAATCGTTCAGCAGGTCGATGCAGCTTGGGCCCGGGGCCCAATGAGTATCAGGCTGGTCTTGTTGTAAAATGCAGGTCTGAGGGATTCAGCTCGATCTCTCTCTCTAAAGCTATGAGTACACATTCATATGACCAGTTGTAGGCAAGACCCATGAGCATGTGGGTTGTGAATGTGTTATGTGTTTGTTCTCTGCTCGCCGAGTTGTTCTGCAGCAAATTCTGCCCGTTTTGGAAATGTGGTACTTTTGATGAGTTAAACATCTTCAATCCACTGAACCTACACAAGGGAATTCCAGCAGGGACACACTTAATACAATATGCACATCTGATACTTTGCTGAAATTATACAGTCTCTCAGTTATGACTCTGGGTTTCCATATTTGCTGCATCAATTATCTGCACAAAATTAGGTCTTTAAAAGACATTCTCATGCAATATTGTGGCAATGTCCCATTTGTCTGAGGCTTACAGTGCATGCTCTCCCCCACACTAGAACTTTCAAGCCCTGCCAAGGCAACCACTCCAAATCACCAAGAAGCAGCACATTCGAGGTAAGGAACATGCAGAGAACAAACACATAATACATTCACTACTTCCACATCAGCTGGATAATAAGTGCATATGTAAAATGATGCTAATGTGTCTTTGGGCATACAAATACTGACGAGCACTTAGACAGTGAAATAGATTTATTATTATCTAAAAGGTTCACAACTGCAGAGCTCTTTGATTAGTGACGTGTTAGTGTCTATGCTTACTTACAAAGATATAGTTTTTATGTACTGCATCAGCCTTTCATGCTTTATGTCTCTGACAGGGATGCTCACCCAATTTCAGATTAGTAAACCGTCAAGGCAACTGTGAAATCCACTTGCGGATGCAACTAAAATCAGATATCTAAATCACCCTGTTCCAACCCAATGATCCTGGTGCCAACACATCACCTGCCTGCTCCTCACTCTTTACGCTTTCCCAAAGCTCCATGTCATCCAGTAGTTTCGCTCTTGTCCCTCCTCTCTGCAGTCTCTCTCCTCTCCAGGTCATCGCCGCTCTTCTCTCTGCATCAGCATCCATCTCCCCTCCAATGACATTAGATGTTTCATCTCTTTACACCAGGGGCTGAAGTAGCAATCAGAACTGATTAGAGTGTTTTATGTGCGCACATGAGGACTCAAGGCAACATTCTCTGTGTCAGCAAAGCAGTTTGTGTATTTGTGTGTATGGATTTGGTGATATACTGGGGCATTTCCATCATGATGCTGTGATTGGTGATACTGGTTACAGGGGAAGTATCGATTCTGCTTTGCTCAGCACTTCAGTCCAGCTTCTCCCTGTAGTCTGTGCTGACGGACCACTACTGATTGGATTCTGATTCCTCTCCACATGAAGCACTGCTGCTTCGTAGCTCAACTATTCATGAAGTCACTCGTCAGTGTTGGCTCTCTTTATTGCTCCAGTACAACGCTCACTCTTTTGCTCTGCACTGTGAGCACAAATTTCCTTTACACTGCAAGTTTCGTTTTCAATTCATCTAACAAAACACACTATGTCTGATGCGCATGTTTCAGAATCTTGAGATATACTGTATATGTCGTTGTTTTGTGTCCTCGCAGGAAAAGAGGAGGATGTGGTGACTGTTCATCCTCGGGCCATGTTTGTTCCTCAGACAGGCTGGACCTTCCTTGCTGCGGGTAGGTCCATAGATATTTGTCATGACATTTCTTATTTTCACAGTCACTGTCAAAACTTCTTAATCTCTGTCCAGGAATGAACGGCATTGTCTGGTGAGAGATCTTTTAGTGTCTTTGTTGTTGTGACTTCTCATCAATAAAACAAATTCTGTAGCAATTCCGCAATTCTGCCTTTATATATAAAGCCTCAGTTTAACAGAGAGTAGATAAATTGATTCAAATTTGCAGCCTCCCAAAACACTTGCTGTAATAAGACCATGGCTGGCATATCAAGGTCATTTGGAGGTGTAACAGGTCAGTTTGAGAGAGCTGCGAGGGATTAAGTGAGTTTGCAGGGATACCCAGTGGCGCTGGAATTTCCATAACCAGTCAGATAACTAGGGTCAGCCGGGAGAGGAGTGCAAGGGTGGCTGTGGCTCACATCCACACATCCACACAAACAGACTCCTCCTCGTACATGCGCACAGAGGCCAGGTACCCATGGAAACAGTCCCTCAGAGGGAGCCCTCACCCAAACACCATGCCACCACATCCTTTCATGTCCTCCCTAAACTGGAACAACCAGTGTGTGCATGTACAGCAACCATTGTGCTGCATCCTTATCAGAAGTTAAAGAATACCAGGTCAAAATGTTATATGACTTATTTCCATGGGTCAGTGCTATGTGTGTGTGCGTGTCTGTGTGTGTGTGCGTGCATGCGTGCTTGCAAGTGTGTTTGCACGCAATGCGTTTACACTCTGAGACTGTTCAGTGTAACACTGATTTTAGAATCAATATCACTGAAATTTGATTTCTAAATAAAAACTTTTCAGCTTTATTTTATGCTATAGATACGGCATAGTAGTTCCCCTCCGTCTGTCCGTCAACCTCCATCTCTCCAGGTGCTAAATCCAACCAATATTTCATGACTAGGTCAATGACCATAATGCACATCGTTAGGCTCTTTTTAGCAACGTCTTTACACAAACCACAGCCCGAGTGAGACACTTAAGAGTTTCCTTTTGCAATTTTAAATGGCCCTGTGAGCGTTTGTCTTTTAATCTTCTTAGAGTGCTACATAGTGCTGCACAGGGCTGATCAATCCAGGCAAGCATAGAAGTCTGTATTTCCTATTAATTTTGTGTTTTTGATATCTGCTCTCTCAAATCTCATACACGTCTGCTTGTTTACTTATTCATGTGCATAAATGTTGTCCTTTGCTGGTAAGAGAAGATGGTTGCAATGATGATTCAGAGTCATAAGTAGCCTTGAATTGATCCACCTGGGTATCTATCTATGGATCTGCTCTGGAGTTATTTTTGTGTGGATCAATACAAGAGTTCTTAGCAGTGTTTTTTTTAATTGCAGATCTGTGTGAGCCGTGGGTCTTCACAGCCACATTACAGCTGCTTTTTACACTCATTAATGTTTGCTCAGAATGTACCGCTTTATTCATCTTACTTTCCTTTCACTGAATGTATCATTTCTCTGTCTGAATGTGTATGTGAGATGTGTATGATACAAACAGTCAACGAGGAATCTTGGCCATCAATATGTTAGTGTAGCTGCTGGCCCTGCTCGGAGGAAGTGTGATTTGACTCATAAAACATAGATGGGGAGATATCTTTAGAAATTCTCCTTTTCACCTTGTCGTGGGCTGAAATCGGTCGTCTCTCACCCTTTTCCCTCTCCAGCTGTTTTCTCTCTCTTTCTCTGTTTTCCGCTTTCAGTCAATGTTAAGCATGTGCTTCGAAATTGTTGCTGCTGATTCTATTCACCTGATTTGATCCCTTCGCCTGTGAAATAATCAAATTGCATTGGCACACCATCTCCATCCATCCATCCATCTTCTGCCACTTATCCGGAGCCGGGTTGTGGGCCGGGTTGTCGGAACGTGGGAAGAGCATTCTTGCTTTTCTCACATTCTCGGCAACCAATTACAGCCGAGACGGACTGTTTCACCGTACCACTGACCTTGACAATCTGAGGCGTTTTCCCTGTATTTCTCGAGTCTGATTTGATTTTAATGCATCTAAGCACAAAATAATAAAGAGCCAGGATGGAGTGGAGGCAACAGAATTTGTTTTGTGTGTGTGCATTGCTACTTGTGGGAGTTTGTGTGTATGCTTGTGTTTGTTTATGTGTTAATTGACATGACAGCTCTGCTTGATTTTTCCCCAATCTGACTAGGGACAGGACATATCAACTCTGTGCACTGTCACCAGTTACGCTGAAGTGTTTGGGTCTGCGTCTGCTTGCTTTGCATGCATGTGTGTCTGCACATGTGATTTGTGTGTTTTTGCATGCTTGTTGGTATAAGCTTGTAGTGTATTGGTAATACCAAATATCAGAATTCCATGGAATCTTCCCAGGCCATAAGGTGGACGGGGGCAAGATTGCAAGCTTATTGAATTTTACAAGATAAATTTGATTTTACTCTTGATGAAACATGTTAAGAAATTTTGCCTATTTCTACACGTACTTGAGCCAAACTATTTGACATCTGTAGCGTTTCATGCACGGACAAAATGTTTAGACAATCACATCCTTTTCTAAAGTTATCAATCATTCATACAGTCTACATGAAGACATAAAACCAGTGAGGTTTATTTTATTTGTATCTGTCTGTCTGTCTGTCTGTATCTATCTATCTATAAAAAGGAAGATTCTGTAACGGTGGTCACCTCCTTCCACCATAATTTGTTCACATCGCCAAGCGCTGACACATGCGCTATATGTGACAGGCTAATCCATAGGCTTGAAGCTTGCACTGGGGCATAAGGAGAGAGTGTGCGTGCGTGCGTGCGTGCGTGCGTGCGTGCGTGCGTGCGTGCGTGCGTGCGTGCGTGCTTGCTTGCGTGTGTGCGTGCGTGCGTGTTCATATACATGTTTTTATAAAATTGAATTCTGTGTAACCAAATGATGTGTGTGTGTGTGTGTGTGTGTTTGTTTGTGTTTGTGTTTGTGTGCGCGCCTGTTCATACTGTACTGTACATGTTAGACTTCTGCCAGGTGGAGCTGCGTCTACTAGCTCACCTCTCCTCTGACCCCGAGCTGGTCAGAATCTTCACCCATCCACAAGCAGACTTCTTCACCATGTTGGCCTCTCAGTGGTGCGTAAATGGACATGAGCAAAATGCATGCTAAACACAGGGACACACACCCCTTGCTAAGGTGAGCCGTTCCTCAGGATTTCCCCCCCCTACTTGTCCCTCTGCCGTGCTCTTCCCTTCATGTATATGTTGGGCTCCCTTTTCCAGGCTTGCAGTTACTTCAAGTATGCTTGTTGCCATGACTACCATGCCAACAGCATGGATTGTTTTCTCCTCTGCGTGGTTAGGAGACCCCAATCATGGTTGCAGTTGTATTTTCAGCACAGCAGCAGTGTGATTCACGGTATAATCTGTCTGTAGATGTGTCAGCATTTGCAGTATGTGGTACTCTTTCCTGTTTTCCCCATGCTTTGTTTATTTGCTGAAGTTTGGGTGAGTGATCCTGACACTTAATCACTGCCTCTGTCATCCATCAGGCATATAGCTAAGCGTTAAGGATGAACAGAATTACTGGTGCAAGCAGACTGCATGAGCAGCTTTGCTGCGTTGATGCATCCCTCTCTTCCGCTAGTTTCAAAGTTTTGTTGTCAAAGTTGGTCTCCCGTCCTCTCATTTGAACTCCAGTTTGCTATGATAAAAGGCAGTTGCAGAATCTTCCCAGATGACGACTGATGTCCACATAAGTAATACCTCTCCAGCAGAGGGCAGTGAACCCTTAATGTGGTGCAGTGAATTTTCACAACTGGCCTACACAGAACCAAACTTCTCAGTTACCTAGAGCAAATTCTCCCTGCATATACTGTAAAATCAAAACACATTCTTACTCAGCAATGATTTACAGAGGCACGGAATCAGCAATGTCTCTAAACATTGAGCTCCAATCCTCCATCCCCCTCTGCCCCAGCTGATCCACAGTAATTGTGGCTGTCTACGAGTCACTTTGCAATTATGTCTGAGGCTGTCCAACCTTGCAACCTTGTTTCTGATATACATATCAGATATCAGATATTAGTGTGTTTCACTGAGAACAAAAACTTCAATTTTAATGGTTATAATATATACATGATAGATGTACCATGAACAAATCTGTTTTGTCTGTTTCATTCAAAGATGACCATCTGTTCTCAAGTGAAAAGAGACAATGATGTAATTTTCTCTCCCTGTCTTGAAGGAAGGGGAAGGCTGAGGGAGATGTGACTCCTGAGGATAGGGAGCATGCCAAGCGCATTGTGTACTCTGTTGTTTACGGAGCGGGTGAGTTCAGAGAGATACACACACCTACAGAATGACAATTGTGATTTGGTGTGTAATTAAGTCAAATATCTCCATCAACAATATCAATGAGAGTCACCACCTGCACACCACCTCCTTCATCAGAGAACAGTTTATACTGGCGACAGTTGTAATTGTAGTGGTGGCGGCAGAAGGAGCGCACCATCACTGCTCAGTGGCTGCTTGTGGTCAATCATTTGTGTATCCAGTGGTGCTACATCATGGTGCACTACCTTGTTTCCACTTGCCTTGGTGGAGAGGGCTTGATTCAGTTGAGTAGGAGAAGATAAATACAGGGGGAGAGCAGCTGAGAGGAGAATTTGCAGTCTAGCCTCATGCGCCATGCAGTGTTTATGTGATTGGTTATGTGTATGTGATACATAATTGTGCTATTACTGACAGGATGCCACATGCACAGACTAATGATTCAGGACAACAATCCAACAACAGAGTCACAGGTGCTTAAAAAGACAATGGTGTACTGTTGATATCAGGGCGCACATTACGGTTGCCATTTTTGAGAACGGATGTAGAGCATCGAGTGGTGTATGTGTGCCCTACTTAGTGTGTGACATTCAATCGTGTGTCTACATGTACAACATGCATCCGTGTGTGTGTGTGTGTGTGATGGAGGGAGGTGTAGACCACACATATAACATAAGGTCATCTGCAGGAGTCCGGTATGTGCAGTTTCTAATACACTGATGTCATTTTATCTCACTTTGCACGGGCAGTATTCATTTGCAAAGTGCTGCTTACATGACCTAGATGTTTTACACACACACAAACATATCTGGACGAGAGATGTTTGTGTGTCTCTGTGTGACTCAATGATTGAAAGAAGAATGATAGACCAGTTCCAGATATCTGTAATGATGCAGTGGGAGACTTTGAGCTGGCCATGTGTCAGTGGTATCGTCAGGGCTACCCAATAATAGTCAGGGATACTGAACTTAGATGTATAGGGATTTAAAGTCACAATTCTATGCTAAATAGCTGGTAGTAGATTAGGAGATACAAGAAGCAAACCTACAACTGACCTGACAGATTTAAACCAAGTGGATAAATGGCAATGCTGATATAGCGTACAAAGGCTAGAGGCAAAGAAGAGGGTTTAGTACATGGGAGAAAGAGGTGAGAAAGCGGATGGGGTAAGGAGAGGGTGAAAGTGAGGAGAGGAATGGAAGGCATGCCTGATCAGCACAGACAGCGCTTCATGGAAGGATGTGTTGTCATGGATACGGAATACTAAAAGGCAGCCTTCTCCACAACACAATAATATGGCGAGGGAGGAGGGGCAGAGCAATGGCAAAAGCTCACACACATATTTTTACAACTGGGTGGAGAAAGAGGTCATACAATTAAGACTGACATTTGGGAAAAAAGAAATGAGAAATGGAAAAATGCTACAGCAATTACATTCTGTTTCTGAACTCATTTGATCTGTGCAAGGTCTCTTGACTTAGTTGGTTTTTGAGATAATTTTTCACAGGTTCCAAAACGAGGAAGATTGGTGAGCAAAAGAGGGCTTAAAAAGAAAAATGAAGGCAGGGAAAGAGAGCAAAACTAATTGGCAGATTAGGAGATGGAGGAGAGACGAAAGACTGAGGAGGGTGCAAGAATGGTAGCTGAGGGCAAAGGTCACAGTGTGAACTGACCTCATCCTGCAGGAATGTGTGGATTCACACACAGGACACACTCATCCCCCTTGGTTTTAAGCTTTCTTTGTACCCACGAGGGATGAGACAATCATAAATTCTAATAATTCTTTTAATGGGAATGTGTGCGTTATCTGTGTCTTATTTTATATGCACTCTATGTATTATTAATTCACAATCATTCATTCATATTTATATATGTCATGTTCCAGTTATGTGTTGGAACACACATGATACATATAACCCCACCAGGCATTTGAATTCTGGCTTTTCACTCCTACACAAAGTAATTTCTTCCCCATTACAGTAGCTTCTCCAACGTGATGATATACAGGAATTAGTTCTCTCAACTTCAGCTCCTAATCCGTCTTTGATCATATATTAACTTCAGAACATTCATATTTAGTCACTTTTGTGTAATATTTGTATGACCAGGAGTAGGAATACATGGTCAATTTTACACACTCTTGTCCATATCTACTATTCCCTGCATGATTAAATGGAATCCTCTCTGCCGTACTCCAATTGGATTGACCACATTTCATCCCCCCAACATGTAGAGACGCGCACTCACCCACACAAACTGAGCGGATGTGTTTCTTTAAATATTAATGAACAGTCGATTCATGTAGATACTGTTAAGCAGCTACTACGGATTGCTTTGCATCACAGTGCCCATGAGGTCTCACTGCTGGGTTGTGATAGAACGCTTTGGGTGCGTCCGTGTGTGCATGTGGGCGCAAAAATTCTCAGTTAGATTTGCGTTAAAGGCAATTAGGTGCGGTCACATGCTTCTGTGTGCACACACAGCAGACTGGTCATAGTCACTTCACTGTGTACTCTTTTGGACCCATGTGTCCTCTCATCTTCTCTTCCATTATTATTCTTATCATCTTGGTCAGTCAAAGGAAATAAATTCAAGCTGCTACCTTGAATCTATGCAGATCTACACTTAGTATTCAAAATTCACCATTCAAAAATGTAACTGCAGTGAAATGAAAATAGCAATACTCACAGAAATACAGTATATCAATAACATTCAGTATCAAATACAGAAACTTTCTGTTTGAATTCGCGAATAAGAGAAATAATCCACAACTGTATATATATATAATTATGAATTGTATGTCAAGGTGAGCGTGTTTCCTGCAGGTCGAGAGCGTCTGTCAGGCATCCTGGGTGTGAGCACAGAGGAGGCCAGTTGTTTTCAGGACAACTTCCTCCAGACTTATAAGGAGGTCCCGGCTTTCATCCAGAGGACTTTGCGAGAGTGCCGCGAGCTAGGTACATGTGTGTGTGTGAGTGTGTATTTGTGTTTGTGTTTGTGTGCTCGCGTGCATGCATGTTCATTTAAGGGAAGAGGAAAGTATGCTTCCATTGCAGCAACAAGACAGACTAATGTGGGTTGACACTTTAGGGCAAGGAGGGTGGTTGATTCAACCAAGACTAGGTAATGTGCAAAGACAGCACACAAGAGACTTAAAGAAAATTTTTAGACATATTAACCAAACACTCGACACGTCAATGTTTTATCTCAACAAGAGGCCCAACCACTCCTCTCAACTTTGTTATATTGAAAATACATCAGGTTGACAAGTTCTTAGTGTGATCCAGATCATGATATTGAAAAAAGTGTAGTGTATGTCCTTGGCTCCAGTCCTTTTGTCCTTTGTTTTTACCACAAATGTGAAATAAATGTTTTCTCAGCCCCAAACTAGGTCATCTACTGCATCTACATCCTCAATGCAACACACAATTGCTATACAGTGCTATGTACTGCTGTATGTTGTATGTACAGTGCATCAAGTACGGTACTGTATATCGTATGGTGGTGATTGTATGGTTGTGGGATTGCACCTCTGTTTAAGGATTGTTTTTGGTATCTCGTATTCTCTTATTACACCTAAATCATTAAGAAGTATTTAGCACATCTCCAGTTTTCTATCTACTTACCTGTCTATCTTCCGACCTACCCACCTACCTTTCTATCTAATACACTGGCTCTGCAGGCAAACGTCTTTATCACAAACAACAACCTGTGGTCACACATAAACAGTCCCCCTATCATACACAGCTACCATTCTCTGCCGACACACACACACAGACACCCATTTAGCCTGTTATCACCACCGCAAGCTCACCATGTCAACTTATGCTATCGAAGCCATGTAGAGGACTCTCCACAGCACTGTAAGATTACTGTGGAAATTCTGGTCATGATGTGTTACCAAACAGGCAGCTTTAATTTAGCTCATCTCCATGGTGATGATCCCATCAGAGACAGTGTCAGGATTTTTCAGCCCCACCTCTCCCACAACTGCCCTCTTCTCCTCCTCTCTTTCTGTCACGTTTTCCTTTTTTCCCCAAATGTTTATGTGTCTCTGCATTTTGTTTATCTACGATGTACGTCACACTTTTCTTTTCTTCCTTACACCATGCACTGTTCACATAGAAATGTTAGCTATTCAACAGTTACTGCACTGTAGGAGGAAATCCTGAGCTTCGTTGGGTGTTGGACTTACTGTTAAGGCAAGCAAAGTAAGTGTTACGCAAAGTAATCTGCACCTGATGAGACACGAGTCTGCTCTGCCTTAAACGGATTTGGATCAGATGAAGCAATTTGTTCTCTCAAAGATCGTTGTGCGCCTGCCACAGCAGACAAGAGGCATTATATCATGGTCTGTGGTTAAATGTACGTACACATTTGGTGAACAAAGTTGGATGAAATATTGTAATCTCTGACTTTATTCTACACTGTAATTGCACGCTGCAAGGAGGCTGTTTTATCCTCTTGGTCTTTGATATTAAAATGAGGAAAAAGCCATCCATCGCTCTTTCTCATGCACATTTCATTAAAACCCGTGGGACTGAGACTCGAGCTTTGGCTCTGAAGTGGCGGCAGATATGCAAGGGTTCTCCTTGAGAGGAAATTTTTACAATTACGTCAAGGAGAGTCATACTGTCGACTGCAACTGGAAGGCCAAGACGCGTAGATATGTAAAAACCCTCCTACCAGTTAAATGTGCAAGTATGAAGCAATTCTATACAACATCTGTATCATACAATGAAACAGCCTGTAAGGAAATGCTGCCTGCTGTAGGCTCTGAATACCTGTCAATGGGCCCCAGGATGGAAGGTTAGATTCCTGCTCAAAAAAAAGACGGTCAATGGTGTGGGCCAGTCATAGTCAGTGAGTGGGAGGTTTGTGAGTTGATATCTTTTGTGACTTCATTTCCTATATTTTCACGCCTTTGTGTGTATGTGTGTGTTCATGCTTTTTTGGAGGGAAGAGAGTCATTCAGCTTTCACCCCCTGATTATCTTCCCTTAGTGTCAGGGCTACAAGGGGGATTTTGCTCTAAAGCCTGGCCTTTGTCCCAACCACTGGAATGTACTCGTCAACCGTGTGTGTGCCTGTATGCTTGTGTATTGCATACGCTCAGATGATTTTTCGTATCACGTGCGTATTGTGTCACCACATTCTTGTGTAGCCTTCTGATGCATGTTCACGTCTGAGTGCACCTGAGTGTGGAGTGTGTTTAAGCGAAAGCTTGCGGTTACAACAATCGGCAGTAATGCCGCATCAACACATCATGGCATGAAACTGTGCGCTGCATCATCTGTTGTTGTGTACACTGTATGCCGGACAGTTAGGCACTGAAACTGATCTCACCACAATGAATTTAGTCTTTACTTTTGTTGTTTTTGAGGTTATGTGCGGTCTATCATGGGGCGTAGACGGATACTACCTAACATCAACAGCTCCGACTGGGGAATGCGCACGCAGGCAGAGAGACAGGCTGTCAACTTTGTGGTCCAAGGTGACTGAGAGCACCATTGTCGCATCATCTTTACTTGTGTGCTTATGAGGAATTGGTAATCCATTTTGCCAACTCACTGTTTCACCCAGGTTCAGCTGCCGATCTCTGCAAAATGGCCATGATTAGAGTCTTCAACAAGGTGTCCGCCTCCAGCACTCTGTCTGCCAGGTGCTCCCACCACACAAATCATATCAGCTGCTCCATCCTTTCTTAGTGATGACATTTTAAATTTATGTGATTTAGTGATAGTCACTGTGTGTCACACTTGAAGACAACTGATTGAGATGATTTCTTGTCACCCTGTGAAATGAATTGGGACTGCAGTCAAATTCCTCCGTATGTGTTTTCGTGTGTGTATGTGCTTGCATATTGCATACCTTCAGATGAGTCTTTAAAACTCTGTGTTTGCTTTGTGAATTCAGGTCGGTTGCTCAACTCCACGACGAGCTTCTTTATGAGGTGTTAGACCACCAGGTGAAAGGATTTGCAGGTGAAATGCTACTTGCAGCTAATGTAAGATATTGTATGATAACTGGTGTTTTGTCACAGATGTGGACAAATTTGTGGTATGTTCTGTCTTGGTGCACAAACAGCTCTGGTGAAGAGTACTATGGAGTCGCTTCAGCACATAGACCATCAAGGCGTTCATCTCAAGGTGGGTAAATAAGAGGAGGGAAATGATGAAAAGTGCTGTTTTTGCATGAATTTCTGGTAGCATGAATTTCTGGCATCCCGAGCATTCCCTAAATCCTTTGGAGACGATTCACAGTCATGTGATTTGATGATTATGAATGTGGGTCACGGCCAGAGACGACGGACAACCTCTGCGCCTTGACAAGCTCACGTCCTTCCCTCCCCATATTTCCCAGGTCCCCCTTAACCCTTAGATGCATAAGTGGGTCAAAAATGACCCGGTGAGGTTGTTTTCTTGAAATATCTTTGTAATGAAAAATTGTCATCATTTCATATTCTAGGTATTCCTCAAAAAACATGTTTTTGATATAATCCCATTCACATTTTTAATTTATCTTTTATACATTTTAAGAAATTGTGGTTTTTGTATTACTACCCCAAGCTTCCATAAGTGGGTCAAAAATGACCCGCATGCATTTTCAATGGAATCCAATGGGAACCTATGATTCTTGTCAACTGTGGCTGTCAGGAATAAATTAATTGTGGACCACACAGACTATATCAGAAGTGTCACCCCTCAGGAAGATTATTTATAAGATATATATT
>OMPJ01002460.1:38643-53452 GCA_900312935.1 Carapus acus
GAAGTTCAGAGGAATCTGGGGGAAAACATTGTCCAGCAGTTGTGTAGTAGATTTAGAAACACAGGTCGCAACATCAGTATGGACAACAGTACCACGTATTCTAATACGCTTATGGAAGACACTTATGGAAGAGTGTAGGGTCTGCATCTCATGCATCCAAAATTACAAAAATGGCATAAAAACACTTTGATTCTAATACGGGTCATTTTTGACCCACTTATGGAAGAGTGTAGGGTCTGCATCTCATGCATCTAAGGGTTAAGGTGGCAGTCTCCAGTGGCAAGTCTTGGGGATCCATGTCTGAGCTAAGCATCCCTCCGGTGTCTCCCTCGTCTTCTGGTTGAGACCACCTCCTTTAGCTCATCAGCTCCCCTTTTCTCTGCCTCTTCTGCATTTTCAACCACCACAGTTTCTCCCACCCCTTTGCACCTCTCCTCTGGTTTGCTCTATTCCGTTTGCCTTCGATGAGCTCAGTTAGCCACTTCCCTGTCTTCCAGTCTTACATTCTCTCTCCCCTCTCTTATCCTGCATCCACATTGCTATGGAAACCAGGCAGCTGCAGATCCCTCCAGCTCTCAGCTCTAGCTTTCACTCAATTCGTATCCGGGGGCAACGGCAGGAGCCACAGACTGGATTGTGCCAGTTCCTTTATTTTGCCGCCTCCCCCGCCCCATCCCCTCTCCACTGCTCGCTGTATGTCATGTTAAAAAAAAGAATCCTTACCCTTCTCTCCTCACCCTCCATTTTGACACTATCCTGTTAACAGCTCTGTTTTCTCTGTTTTGTTGCTGAGGTGATGGTACATGTTGTTGAATGCATGAAATCTATTCTTGCAATGTATTTAGTATTTGTCCAGTTACACCGTGGCCACGTTCACGACTTGTAGTCATTCAGACACTACACCTGAAACATTGTGGGTAACGTTTTTTGTGAGTCCTCAATCTTTTCATGGATTACAAGTTATGTTGTTATTTTTCACTTTAATTGTTTTTGTCCAATGGAAGGAAAAACTAAAGTGTAATAAATTCAAAGATATACTGTAGATTCACCCCGTATTTCTCAGTTAATTATGAATTTCTTAATTTTTGATAATTCAAGAGGAAGCCAAATTGAATGTTACATGAAATAGTTCCCATTGTTAACATCTGAAAGTATTCTCAGTGAGTCCCCAGACCAGGAAAATGGCAAAAGGAGGAGCGACGGTAAGAGTGAGGTATGTTGGCTAATTTGATACTGTGATTGATTTACGCCCACTGATTACTTCTAATCAACTTCTTCTCCGTCTTGGTTGCATTCGGTCGATTCTCAGCACATGATTTAACGCTGTTAAGCCAAGAGCATTGAGTGGCACTTTACCCATCAATCTTTTGTCTGTTCACTCGACACTGGACATTGTTTGATGCACTCAATCAACAAATGCTCACATACAGTCATCCACATCTCAGAGCAATGCACACACACATTTTTCCTTCATACACACAGATGCCCCAAGTCCCTTCACATATAGCTGCAGGCTTCCACGCACACTGACCCAGTTTCCCAGCCTCTGGCAGTGACACTGAGACTCATGTCTGATGCAAGATGTTGACTTAATCAAGACCCTCTAAGCCTGTAACATGGGCCTAAGCACAAACTTACACCTTGTGACATACTCAACAAAGCTCAGATTCAGTGCTGATTATAGAATATGTCAGTGGTTCAGAGGCCACAAAGGTACCATGTAGATTTCCGTGTACTTGTCTTGCTTATTTCTTTTTCAGAATTCCTTGGCCCGCTCTTCATTGAGGCCCCTGACAGCGATTTGATCCCCGTGACGATGCACTAGAGGACTTTCTCACCACATCAATATAAGCAGTCCAGACTGAAAACACCAGACAGTGTTATGGAAATCTGGTTTTCCATTCTCTCCATTGTTCTGTGGTTTAAGGGTGTGCAGCCTTCCCCTTTTGAGAGCCTAGCCGGAGACTGGTATGTGAGCAAATTTTAGAGCGTACTCTTTACTTTTGGTGCAAGAGTGTTTAATGGAAGTACAGACGAAAAACAAATATTTACGTTTAAGTTTTTTTTAAAGTCTACAGGGACAACCTGTGTTGCTCCATTTTTTAAGATGCAAATCCATGTCTTAGGCAGTGTTCACTGCTTATTAATTTCAGGAATACTATGTAATTGGTACGATATGTGTATTCATGTGACTGTGATTAATGTGTTGAATGACCTGGGCCATTACTGAGAGGATGAGGACTGCTGGTCCCACCGTCAGTTGTCAAGGGCAACAGCATTAGCTTCCCGTAGCTGCCATCCCCATGGTGACCGTAAGATGTGTGAGCAAATCCAGCCGCTCATAGATTACCAACACCTGTGTCACCTCAACTTCTAGATATTCCTTTTGTGATTCATTGTTTCCTCCTTCCTTCCTGCTCTTGCTGGTTACTACTAGACAGCAAAATATAAATTCACAGATAGGGGATGTAACAGCTTAATGCATCGTCAGTTTTAATTGATACAATATGTACATCCATGTTTCAGTCATCATAATGCAAGAAATCCCACCTTTACATCTATACAGTGTTCCCGTTAGTGTCAGTATAAAAGAAAGGGTCGAGAATTTGAATCTGGGTGTGGCAAAACAGCAACGGTTCCAAAGAACGGCAGAAAGGGAACTGAAAGCTAAAAGACCCCGATGAAAACCAGGCGGTCACTGCAGTCTCACTGAGGTTGTGGCAGACTGGTGGAACCAGAGGCGCCTTATTTAACCCGCTACACTTCACCTCACGCTGTGTGCTTTGTTCTTCCAACTCGCCTCTTTAAACTGTAATGGACAACTTCCAAACACACATCCCCCCTCTCCAATTTAAGACCAGCTTTACCTCTTCCTCATTCCTCTGTTACCCAACTGGCCCCAGGGACTGTTTGCTCACTGCCCCGTATGCGTCTGGGCCCCTTTGCACAAATTCCTCACTGTAGCCCCCTTCCCCAGCAGGTCCCCTAACATTTGACACAATTCCCCCATCTATAACTTCTTTTCATCCCCCTTTCACACCGCCTATGCCTCAGCTAGACCTGACTGGTTGACCTGCCTGCCTCCCCACAGTGTGGCTGCATTTCATTCCCCTGCTGTGCTTTGTGCGGGTCGGTTTCCTGGCAACAGACAACAGCCATGATCGAGGGCAGAGAGAGCCCTCGCACTGCAGAGGGCCACCAGAACTGAAAAAACATTACTGGTGTTTCCATGAGGTGTTGGTGGCGGAGCTGCATTGCTCGGCTCTCTCCGATGACTTGAAAGTTCAGGCAGACAGGCAGGGCAAGACGTAGTCTCCGCTGCGTAAGAGACATTTGGGCTGTGGCAGCACATTATGTGGAGCCATCATGGGAGGGACGTGATCAAATACAGATGTGGTCACCTGTACAATCTGTTTACAATTAGTGACGTAAATCTATTGAAAATATATTCTCCAATATTTTAAATCCACAGTTTCCTTTACAAAAAGATTGAAAATAATCCTCAGGTGCTATTTACAGTAAAATATACTTTACAATTTTACAGTTAATAAATTGCTAATTCAAAAAAGACTTTTAATGTCCTTTGTAAGAAAAGTCAACCATGTTTGAAAGCTGCACCGCTGTTTCTATTGTCTGGATTACTGGTAGTAGTGTGTTGTTGCATCGCCAGGCAAAACAGTTAACTGGGTGTATTTGTAGTTTGATTCTGAGAGCTCAGTAGAGGGGCTCTCAGCGTGTCGCTGTGCCAGCTTCTACCTGTCTGCTTGAACCTACATCTCATTCTTTAGCATCATCAGCTCCCTCTTTTCATTCACCACAATTCTTATTGGCATCTGTACAAATGTGCAGGGGTAAATCTGTATACTTTACTCCATGTTAAAAAACACATCTTTGACCCCTTTGTAAACAAAAAAATGAGACATTGTACAATCAGACACCTCTTCAGGCTCCTACGTAATAAGTAGTAATGTTACAATGCCAGCATCGCTGCCACTTGTCCATACAGTATAAGGGATACAACAATGCAGCATTTCGTGGTCTTAATAGTATCCTTGGTAGTGCGTTACTATTTGTGGATTTGTTGGTTTGTATTTATTGCTTGATTAAATGGCACGTGGGCATTTTTCCCTAATGTTACCCAGGGATTATAGGACAGTGATGAGCAAAATGTAGCCACTCAAAGGATACAAATGTACCAGTAACTATTGACTTTGGCATATTTAAGCTTCCAGAAATAGCCATGGGTCAGAGTAACAGCGAACATCATCGATACCCTCAGTATAATCGTTCATACTGGAGAAAATAAAATGTCATTCATATTCTTTGTAGGAAATTTAAAAAACAAGCTACCTGTACTGTAACAGCAAAACAAGACACAGTTCTGCTACAAGTGCTCCTGTGTTCTTGGCACCTGCGGCCTCAGTCCAGAATGAGTCCATCTGTATTTGCCACTGTGGAACCACATCCTCACCAGAGGTCGAGAGAGAGAGGGGGGTCCATTCTGTGAGGCTCTGCTGCCATCCAACCACATCTGCCACTGTCTAAGTGCATCAGTGGCGCATTCCTCCCTCAGCCCTCACCCTCCTCCCTGGGTGGAACATTCCAGAGGACAGCCATCTTCTCAGTCAAAATCAAACTCAAACAAACATCATGATTTGTTCAAACCAACAGTGATGATAGGTAGCAGAAAATCATACTTAAGTAATACAGGTTCTTATTTACAATAACAGAAAAGTCTAACATCCTATGTAGTGGTCTTGTTGTTTAATGAAAGAAACAGAAGCTGTCTCTGCCATTTTTACTCCCCCTGTTCCATCAGAAACAAAACAGAAAAAACAAGGAAATATTCCTGGTGTCATTTCTTAAGACCTTAGTAGGTGGCAGTTTACATTCATGCCTGCAGTGCATCCGAATAGACACACACACCAGAACATTTGCCATACCACACCCACATGATCTATGAATTTGTGCAGCTTTTAGATTCAGTTTTTACTTGCCAGTGCATAATAAGGAGAAAATACTGCCTGCTAGTTTTACATTGTAGCTATTTTGACTGTTAATACTAGGTTGGGGTTGGGGGAGGAGGTCTTGGAACACAGCAGAAGTTGAAACTTTGGCTTGATTAGCCCCTGTTTGTGCCATGGTGTGTGATCAGGGTATCAAATGATCCTTTTTGGGCGCTAAAGCACTTAATACAGCATACCTTCTCAAACCCTAACCCTTAGCAAATCACACACACAAGAAAAAACACAGAAACCCAAATATAAAAGCAGGTGATTGTTTTTGGATTGTACATCAGCAGAAAATTGGAGAGGAATGGTTTTTTACTAAATTGACACTCTGGTAGAAGTTGCATACAAGTTCAATTCTACATTCTAATACTGAGTGCTGTCTTCAGTTCTTAGTTTCAGGTGGGAGGCCGGACCTCACAGGGCATAGCATTCATATCAAGTAGTAAACAGACATTGCTCAGAAACTTTGACCAGTAGAAGTAGATGCATTACAGTCAGTGCACTTTGACTTTGACATTTCAAAATCTCCTTTCTCTATTTGAAGCCATGCAGCGCTAACTTACAGTGCATAAGGCCTTGGCAAAGGCATTTTGAATGTAGATCATTTTTTTTAGAAGATGTACCATTATGAGTCATTTGTAGATCCAAACATACATACAGGCGCATTTCAACTTTCATCAGGCAAAAACTGAGATTGGCAGCGGCAGAATTGGCTCAGTTCACATTCTGCAAAATCCAGACCAGAGTTTGTTTGTATGATGTACGTCAGCAAGTGAAGCCTACCTCTGACTCTGAGCACTTTGACCTCATCCGAATCTAAACAGACACCGGATTTGGTCATGCTGGGGCAAAGTGGCAGGAACGATAGAGTGCCTGTTTGTCATTTCTATGAGTGACTGCAATAAAATCTGAAACCTTGGCATTGCTGAACCCTTCACACAAACAGTTCGACCCAGTGGGAAGCTGTTTGGTGAAGATGAACCATCGACGCCTCACTTTATGATTGTTTTATTAGGCAGCCAGTCTGATTACTTTACAGTAGAAACTTTGTAATGATAAGCAGCTTTAGGATGTGTTCCCCTAAAGGTGGCCGGTAGTTACTGTTGCTCCAAAAGCATCTCACTACTAAACTCGATCCATCCTACAATATCCAGCATGGACCATTCAAAGCAAATGCACAAAGGTGTCTCAACACATCTACGGAGGCAATTTTCGCATTGGCATAATCAAAACATCTGATATTTTTGTGTATAAAAACAGTGCATTCTGATGCTTTTGTGCCCTCCTTTTGCGTATGGGTATTTCATGAGGAAAACTGTGGTTGATTTTTACTTTTTTTGAACAGGAACATGTGTAGTCTCTCCTTTGGACACCTTTCGTTTGGCTTTAAGACTTCTATCAAGAATACCTAGCGTACATCATTAGTTGCCGCATGTTAAAGGGGACGGTTTAACGTTCATATCCCACAATTGATATTTAAAAATCTGTCAGTGCCAAAGCTACATCCCAAATCACTCAGTCAACATCCCATGGGCAATCTTAAACCCTTTTGGGGACTGTGACATGAGCTTGTTTGTCACTAAAGTAGCAATTCACACACCTTTAATCCAAATGTCAGCCAATAAAGACAGTAAACTTTCTTTTTCCACATGCCAGCGTCTCATAAATCATAAATATCACAGATCTAGACAATAGACAGTGATCTCCCGATGATTTATCAGCACTGGTTGTGGCGGTGCCAATTCCTTTGACTCGCAATGGCAGAATTAAGATCAATTATGTGAAATTGAAAAGTAGCCCAAGGTTTAAGTCTACAGTTCTGCTGTACGCTGTGTGCTTGGAGTGTCTCTCTCCAAAAGTTATATTTGCATTCAAGGACACATTGCATGCAATTTTTTCTTGTTTTCAAACAAAGAAACACACATTTGTAATATGTTCATCTACAAAAAAAGCTTATTTTCCTCTTTAGATATTTATATATGGTATTTTAGGTTAAATGTTTTCTACACTTTTCCAGGGCAGGCACTGTACGGACATCTGGTACAGAGGCATGCCACACTTGCATTGCTTTTGCATTCTACAGTTGGTTGGCTGGCAGGCATGATGTCATCCAGGCAGTGCCAGGCTCGGTGAGTGTTACCGTCCACACACCACCGATCACTTGTACTCAACTCTCATGCACCTTCTCGCACAAACACACCTCGGCCACAGTCAATACAGAGGGAGCATCGCACTGCTTAGATGACATCTCAGAATGGGACTTGGGTTCAAAGGGTCGATCCGACAAGCTTGAGATGGAATCATCGAAGCAGCGTGTTCAGGCTCTGTGGCCCATGCAGAAATAGGTGAGGGACGCTTGGAGGAGGGGGGCAGACAGGGGAAAGGGTGGACTGTGCTCTAATGGAGTGTGTGGGGTCGAGCCCAGGGTTGCAGACAGATTCATGAGTGGAGAAATGGAGAGGAAAGGTCAGGCAAGGAGGGTCAGTGCTAACTTCATGATGTTTACATTTTTCTTCTATTTTTTCCTTGTTTTTCTTGGTTGTTTTTAAATATTTTTGTTGCATTTCATTTTTTTAATAATTTATATAAATGGTTTGATGACAAAACTCAGGCTCAGAAGTGTGGATGGCTGAATCTACTGCTGGTTGTGTGGTAGGAGGGCGGAGATGGAGAGTCTGATGGGAGAAACAGTTCCTAGAAAGTTTGTTCGCTACATGAGTTTTCACTGTTTACACAACATTGACAGGTAAGGGGTATGTCTAATGCCAACATGACTGTTGTAGTAATTGTCAGCCTTTTGTGCTCAGTTGGGTTGTACAGGGCTTGAAATTTTGCTGGAACTCACATTTTACCCAAGTTGTTCCCCAATAACCTGGACATACAATAATACAGATTGTAGACTGTAGCTACTTGGTAATTGTCATACATTTGATGGTGAAATTTGCATATAACAATGTGGCAATATCTATGTAGAGCTTTAAAAAATTACTAATTATCAGTCAATACTAAACATATCCAAAAGGTCAGAATTGCTCCTCAATCTGTAAACAATTTCTAAGTACGCATAGAAAGAATTAAGATATTTTTGTGTGACTAATACTTGACCTTTACCAGAGACGCATCTGTTTATGCTCTCAACATAATTCAACTCAAAGAAGGTCACTCCCTCTTCATACAAGGAGATGTGATCTCATATCTGACAAAAAAAGTTCACGCGCAGCCACGCACACTCAAACACACACACACACACACACACAGACACACGCACAAACTCGCACCCAATCTGACATGCAGCAATATTCTATACTGGGCTCTTTGCAAGAGAGCAGCCTCCCCGCCGTCACCACTACCGACGAGGTCCAACTCTGTCAACCTGGTGGGGAACATGTTGACAGTGGTGATGGATTAAGGGGCACTGGGGAGATCATTTCACCAAATTCAACGATCAATGAGGAGGGGCAGGGGGAGGAGAAGGTGATCGGAAAATGTGCCAAGCCTGATCTCAATTTCAGACGCAGGATGGACAGTGTGTATGCCGGGATCCTTTCTGTCCTTCTCGTCTCGTCGTAGGGGGTTAGAACCAAAATGTTGCTGTGCTTCAATATGGTATGGTGAGAGGTTGACGGAAGGACAGATGATTTGGTGTGAGTGTGACGGTTGCACCGTCCTCATAGTGGCAATAAATATTGTATGACTTTACAGATATGACATAAAACGTTGTGAAGATGTGTGTGTTAATGAGCATGCTGGCACTCCCCACTCTTTCCACCCCCACTTCCCTGTTGTTTCGTCCCGGGGGAGGTGTATCTGCCCCTCCCCACTCGCTGCTCTATCTGTCCACCCGGAGTGCTGAATCTAACCCGCCTGGTGGATTCCGGAGTGGGTAAGTGAGGATGAATGGGAGGGACAGAGGAGCCTTGAGGTGATGGGGGAAGGGTGGTGACTGGTACTGTGGGATATTAAAAAAAGAGGAGTATTGATCAGTCATGTGATCTCAAAATAAAAAGGGAGGGTTAGGTGACCTAGCCGTAGAGCTAGATCCGTTAACGTGAGTTTCTAGAATGTGTACCAATTTCCTCTTCTCCCCCAATGTCAAGGGAGGTATTTAAGTATAAAAATGAATAATTAAATTAGAGGAAACACTAAGTCTTATCAAAAATAATATATAAAAAACAACCAAACATCAACAAAACCATGATAGCGATAAAAACGTTAGTGACTTAGTTGAATATCTAAGTAGTCAAGGTTAATTCTAATGACACCAAATAAATAAAAACTGTCAGGAGAGGATGTGGTGGGGCCTTGAACGGCAGGGGAAGGAAGGATGTTGCTCTTTCTCTCTCTCTGTCCCTCTCTCTCTCTCTCTCCATCTCCTGCTCTCCATCTCTCTCTCTCTCCCCCTCCCTGTCACCTTTCACTCCTCACAGAGCTGCAGGCGGTAGCGGCTATGGCGAATCTGGAAGAAGAGCCTTTCCAATGGCGAGCGGGTCATCCCAGGCAGCCTGTAGTCCTCGCTCTGACCCGTCCGACGGAAGCCGAGCGACTCGTACAGCTTGTGGGCGGCCAACTTGACGGCCGTCGTGCCCAGTACCACAGCGGCGTAGTTGTTGCGCACCGCAAACTCCAACACGCGACGACCGAGAGCCTTTGCGATGCCTTTGCCACGATAGTGAGAATCCACCGACATACGCCGGAGCTCCACCGTGTTGTCATCCTCGCAACCTTGCGCTGCCACAAGGCCCACCACCTGTCCATCAAGCACGGCTACCCAGAAGCAAGAGCCTGGCAAAAGAACAGGGAACAAAAAAGGTTAGCGGGTCAAGCAGGGGTCACTCAAATCACAGATTGGGCAGTCAACAGAAATTGATCCTGGAATAATGATAATTCATTAACTGTTAACCTTCTAACAATGGTTTTCACATATCAGTTCAGAGACGCAGATGGTGTAGAAATGTGTGTTTGTTTGTGTATCATTGGTGAAAGGTTGATTGGATTTCCCCTCTGCTGCGACTCTCCTTCACATTCGAAATGTTGTTCAGGAGGGTAGTACTGGAATGCAGGACAATTTGTAATTGCTGAGATGTCCTAATTCACTGTCTTTGATAGTTACAATGCATGATAACAGAGACAGAGACAGCAATGGCCCTCCTACTGATGTGTATAGTCTGAATGGAGAGAGGACAGGAGTAATAACAGATGGAGGGAGCGGAGGAGATGAGGGCTGCGACTTGTGGCCAAGTGGTACGTAATGGCATTAGCCAGTCGGTGAGATGCCACTGATTAAAAGCATCGGCAGAGAGTCACTCAGGGCCCAGAGCCTGGCAACATAAATAGATCCACACTGGGAGGGCGAGAACAACAACATTTTGGCTGCAAGGAATTTGAATCTGTTGTTTCCCTTGAGGGAGCTGCAGTCCTGCAGGGTGCTGTTGCTCTGCCAGCCATGACACACAAGGGCAGGAACTGCTGACAGACGGTCATATTAGGCTGATTAAGACAGACAAACAGAGATGGCCGATACACGACCGCAAGATAAGTCAGCAAAACTGCACCACCCGAACACCTACAGAGTCGACCTGTTGCTGTGGCCTTGCTTGAGTACGCTGACTCAGCTGTTAAACATTTGGTCTAGACGCCTACTTGTCGCCCTAAAAACTCGCAGGTGTGAGCTCTCGCATGGGTGGCATCGCTTCACCGTGGGTGGGTGCGTTGCCGCACCGCACAGGCCTCAACCTAAAACGCCTTCTTGCAATTTGCCGGTAGTCTTAATCGATGCGATAAAATTTCATCTGGAGGTCAGAAATTTGAGTATGGCTGAATTGGCTACCCGCACTTTTTTGTACCACCCTTCTTCTTCCCTTTCCTCTTTTGCTGACTCTGGGTCCAGAGACGCTGAAGGAATTTCGGGAGTTGTGTGTGTGTGTATGTGTGTCAGGAGGGATTTGAGGCCCCTGCAGACTCCTGTTAAGCTGTTGTAGACACTTCTACAGCTGAATCAAACACTTGTGATATGTAGGTCGCAGGAGCAACGGGCCTTTCCCACTTCATGAGGCATGACGGCTAGAGGAGAAGGAGGCAGGGCACCACTTTGGGCTCATGTGAAATTTGATCAGACTTGGCGCACATTGCCCATCAAGCTTATGATTTTCCACTCAGCTGCACCATAACCTTAATCTAATCAAGTCAAATAATACATATAAGGCACAAATCTCTGAGCCGGTGAAATATCACCTCATAAAATGTCAGCGAGCATCACGGTAGACTGCGGCTGGTAAATGTGATTTACAAACACGACCAGATGCTGCTCAGTAGCACCCCGAGTGGACAACCAGTCTCCTGGCTAAGTCTAACCTCTCATCACGGTCAGATTTGTGTGACTGGAAACCTGAAGTGTTTCACGAGCCCCATTACAGTGAAATGACGTGTCAATATGGGCATATGTCAAGACTGCAGTGAGTGCGCCACTGACGCTCTGTTGACATCATAATTCCCGACAGTGTGTGTGTGTGTGTGTGTGTTTCTTTGTTTTGCAGGGGGAATCGGGAGGAGGGGGGGTCATTCCGTAAAGCCCTCCTGACCATCTGTCTGAAGTGGGCCAGTGCCAGGAATGAGGGCAGTGGAGGGAAAGCAAACACAGCGAGCGGCCCTCTCCTATCCGCCCATCAGATTCTCTGATATAATAAAGGTGATTTGGCTCAAATGATAATAGATTAACACACACACACATCACGCACACACAGCTTGATCCTCACTCCCTTTCACATGGAAAGCAGATATGGTGCACTGACCTCGCCTGACTCCTGCCATCACAGCGGAAGACATATTCGCTGCATGGACTTAGGTAGAGTTCAGCACCGCTAATCTGTCAGTATCTCCGCTGGAGACGACAGTGGTGCGAAAAATGAGATTGTATAGACAGACTGGAGGCACAACAGGGAAAAAGTTAGTGTTCCCCACAACCCCACAACCCCCCAGCCAACCTGTCATACTTTTTAATGGATAATGCAGTGCTTGGATGTCCTTGTTGTACACTCTTCTGCAGCTCAGTGCAGCCAGCCGGCTTGGAAAAGTGTATATTTTGCTGAGTCAAACAGATACTTGACCTACATTGAGTGCATAATAGGCTTTTGGCTTTCTGTTTTTCTGACGACAGATTCATGCTGGCATGGATGCAGCTGAGAGCCTGTCTACTGCTGTGAGCGGCCTGGTGCTAGTATGGAAACGGTCCTCCAGAATAAGGCAAGGAGCGCGTCTTCTCCGCCCAGGAAGGAGCAAGGGAAGGGGAGCAAGGCGTCGGTGACAACAGCAAAAGTGGGAGAGCCTGAAAGGATCCATTATTGCTGCTGTGGCGTAAATACTAGGAAGGGGGGATGGGGACAGAGGACCTGCAGTGATTACAGAGGGGGAGGGGCGACCTGAAGGAATACAGATGATGTTCAGATGAGAAATGTGCTGGGACGGTGAGCTGAGGGAGGGAGCAAGCGAGCGGGCCGGCAGAGATTGGCAGTGATACCTTTCGCTATGAGGACCAATCTGATTACTGCCACCGTAATGTGACAGATTTGATTTCTGCCCCGATGATCTGCGCGCATTAGTATGCCTGCGTGCAAACACCATGTGCCGCCTGGCTGCCTCACTGACCTAGCCACTGAAAGAGAACACACACGGCGGCAGTTTCATGGTGTCTCGCACATTTTCCCCCTTCTGATGACACCTGGAAGCCTGACTCAGCTGAGAAACATACAGTCTAGACGCCTGCATGTAGCGTTTCTCCTTGTTGTCCAAAAAACTTGCGAGGGTAAGCTCTGACAAAAGTGGGAGAATTTTACTATATTTTTGTGTGTGTGTGTGTGTGTCTGTTGCTGTGCTGTACAGTGCCTAGTGCTCCCAAAAAAAGGCATTCTTGTAATTTGTTTCAGCTTGAGGGAGTCCTGGTAAATTCCTACACTCATTGATTTGCTACACCTGTTTTTTCTCAGTAGCTGCAACACATGCAACATTGTTGCAACATTTCTGATAAATGCATACAACAGACAGAACCTCCCAGAGCTATGCTGCCAACAAATGCAGCCTCAATAGTATTCAAAAAAAGGTGAAATGATCCATTTCGGCATAATAACCTTTGGATGTCAATGGCTACATGATCCAGGTGAAAATGATGAGGGAGACAGAGTAGCTTTGGATGTGATGTCCATCTTTCCTCTCTACAACACAACCAAACAACCCTGATTTCTTGTACAGTAGTCCCATCAGGCACCCAGCGCACACACACACACGCTCTCTCCTTATGCCCCAGTGCAAGCTTCAAGCCTATGGATTAGCCTGTCACATATAGCGCATGTGTCAGCGCTTGCTGATGTGAACAAATTAGGGTGGGAGGAGGTGACCTGCCGTTACAGAATCTTCCTTTTTTTCCCCCTCAATACCTGCACAAACGCGTGGTGATGCATTTTCAGATCATGAATAATTCATCTGCGCGGAAACGCGGCTGCAGCAGTAACCTCTCGCATTAACTTGGTGTTTAAAGCTCACATGGTCAGCAAACGAGATTGACCAGCATGTCTGTCACATGCAAACACACACACACATACCTGTACAGACACACTCACCCGCAAATAGAGCGGCAGCTTATGCTTTCCACTGTTGCACTTCCATTAGCCTAAATGCATCTGCTGAACGTAACCAGTAGCTTCACTATTAGTTTTACTACCTCTGCTCATAAACATGTGTACTGTAAGTGTGGTTTGTTTAAATGTTTAAAAATGGTCTTCACCATGGCAGCCTATCCAGCCTCGCTATCTCTACATACACGCTGCAGCACCACCGTCAAATTAGAGTTGACAGCTACCCATTCTACAAAAGAATTCTATTTCCCTGTGTTATCTGGGACCCAGCTCGTCTCAGCATCTCATTCCTAATCACTCACCTATTGCTAAACGTTCCCACAAAACCTCATTTGTTATGGTTGGGCGTTGAAATTACTCACTGAGGAACAGTGACAAAGTGGCCGCAAAACGGATATTTAAAAGAAATTAGTGTCATTGTCGGTGCTCAGCTTATATCGATACGGCCGACTTCCAAAAGGCGATGCATTCATGATGATTGACTCGGCTCGCTCTAAATGCTGAATAGGCAGGTCTACATGTTCTCCTGCAGAGCCAGCTTCTAGCTCCTCATTACACACATTGTGTCCGCACTATTAAAAAAAGTCCCCAAAAATTGGGATTTGAGATGTACCATCCACATCACCTCTCTACCACCTGACTGTCTCTGCTTATGCTCTCTAAGTCAGTATAACTGCCCCTTCATTGGATGAACCCATGAACAGAGACTAAATCGCAGCTGTATCTCTGCTTGTTTTCCAATCTTTTTAAGGAGACGCGGGCTGAGACATCACCTCCTTCTTGGTGAGATGACTGATACCCTGGTTGGCTCTGGCGCCGCCTCGGCCACGAGTGAGGGACAAAGAGCGGAGGAGGTGGGAGGAGAGGGATAAAGGTAAGTGGGAAAGACAGAGGCAAAGGAGAAGGATGCCGCAGCTTGTTTTATCTATGCTACATACGGTCGTGGTGACCAAACGACAGAGGTCGTGACCTGTTGGTATCGTGCCGCTTCGATGGGTAGACAGAGAGATAGGATTTACTGTGAGAAAGGGCTTGAAGCTTGATGGAGGGACAGAGGAGGACTGGTGCGAAGCAGACGAGGAGGGGAAAGAAGGAGAGATGCCTCATTAATCTTCAGTTGACAGGTTGAAATTCCCTGAGGAGATTCTTTTGTCTGTGCTAACCAGCAAAATG
>OMPJ01002477.1:5284-17109 GCA_900312935.1 Carapus acus
GGGTGAACGGCGGGAGGGGGGCGGGGGGCTGAGCGTCGGGAGCCGAAGCTTGGTGAGGCTGCGGTCCTGCGAATGTCTCCAGAGCAGAATGAACCACGCTGATATGCTCTAAATACATTTCATTATCATCATCATGATTATATCACTAATTGTGTGTACTCGGTAATGTGGTGCAGCAGCTCCCTCCTGGGAGGTGTCAGAGAGACTGAATGATTAAAACATGTATGATGAACCATGCATCAGAGCGTCCCTGCGGGCTTCCTCACAAGATACATGTAACCGCCTCCACTGACGCTCGGCACGAGCCAACGGCGGACAATGTGGTCTACCGAGGGTTGAAAGGCTGAGGAGGAGGCTGGAGGCAATAACAAGACAGGTGGATATTAGAGATGCAGGGGATTGACCTGTGCTGACCCCGTCCAAATCCACAAACCCACACTACATCAGTGATAAATCTTAAACATGACTCCGGCACAGCCTCCGTAATTCCACCACCACACAATAACTACACGCTAAGCACACCGAGAGGTCCAGCCGGAGGTGTAGTCAGAGCTTTAAAAGGCAGATTTAAGCAAAATGTCAATGTTTTGATAAAACATCCTGCTGCCATCCGGACAAATCCATCAGATCATCGACAGGAAATTCTACAGAAATTCTGACGGCATTTCTAAAATCATTGTGAATTTATTCTTGGATTATTATCTTGATGAAAAGTGAGATGGCATTTGTCTCGTAATACTTTCACTTTTTTGTGCAGAGGACAACAAGGAGTCTGTGCAAACATTTTTTTCTCTTCCTCCAAAAAAGAAAACCTTTATCCTTGTGACATTTTAGCCATTTTCATGCATCAGTAAGAGGATGTCTCCTGCCCGCCTCCTGCATACTCAGGGAATATTTAGACTTCTACCCCAAGTATGACTTTGTCCTCTGAGTCAATGTTTTGGGAAAATGGCGAAAATACTGTTAAAATATTGATGAGAAAATCAGCTGTGGCCACTGTGGGCACCTTTTCCATATCTTAATCCTGTTTGACAGGAGAGGATAAAGTTTTTGTGACAGTATTTGATGAATGTTTAATCCAACATTCATACATCCCAGGCTGGGATTGGGTCCCCAGTCAGAGCCCACCAAAGACACACAGTAGGTGTCTGAAATATTCATTCACTACACGCTTCATTACGAATGAAACACACCGTGGTCCTCGCTCATTTATTCATTTCGATTATCGAAACAAAAGACAGAAAAATGGGAGATTAAAACACAGTGGGCTCGTGATTCTATATTTGTCTCGCAGATTTGTAACAATTTGTTTTGTGACAAATAACTCTGCCTGCTCTGATCCTGCTGTCATCTTGCTGGGAGTCAGGCAGCCACCATGAGTGGAGCTTTCACGTGAGCGCTGTAACAAATCACTGCCTGACTGCCGCTCGCCGCGCTCACCGTTTGACCTTTGACCCATTCGGGAGAGTCCAGTGACTCATTGCAGGGAACATGCCGACAGCTCATTGAGCAATAAACCACGGGAAGGGACATTTTTCAGATTTTTTTATTAATTAGCAGTGAAATGTGAGAATTGATGATCTCAGTTGGCGATAGGTGACTCTCTCTCTCTCAGCCAAATTATGTGAGCGATGTGGTATCTATCAACCATTCAACTCTTGGCTCAACGCACTCAAACCTTTTTCATATCAACGCGTCACTCAAAATTTCCCAGTGGACATCATTAAAGTTTCATCTAATCTGATCTAATTAAAACAGGGATGTACAGGTCCTGACACATTGTCCACGGATGCGTGCAGTTTAGAGACATCATGGATTCATCCGGGTCAAAACACAATCGCTGCTGTGACAGGTATTAAGATTTTATTCCTTCTTTTCAACGCACAGTGAAATTAACTAATTATGAGCATGTCATTTCCCCGCATATACAGCGAACAAATAAAATATTGACTGCGCTGAACCTTGCAGTGCTGGTGACACCCTGTTAGTGGTGAAATGTTGATTCAACACAGAATATGCACAATGTATTTCTATAAATCTCTACATATACTCAGTTTGAACTTCAAGCTATAAGGCCTGCATTTGTGTGTGTATTACATTGGAAACACTTTTGAGGGATCATTGTTTTGAACTGTCCCGTTGAAAAGGAAGTATTGACACTTTATATTCTCCAGTTCTCCAGTAATCTTAATTTCCAAAGGTCATTGAATAGTGTGCCATAGCAAATAAATAAATTTGGGCGTTATGTTGGACAGTAATGGGAAAACGTTGCATTCAACATTTTGTCTTAATTATTGTGATGTAGACTCATGGTTGGGCTCAACATCAAGAAATGTGGTAAATGTTTAGTAAACCAGTTAAAATGTGAACATTTTCGCTTATATATTGTCTAAATTTCGAAGAGAACCAACGTCAATAAAAACTCACACAATGTCATCTACGGCACAGACCATTGAGAAAAGTAAGTCTTACCGACCTGACCGTGGCGATGGCGCGGGCTTGGCGCTCCACTTGACCCCGCGGAGGAGATCCCGCCTTCTCGGTACGTCACTTCCACCAAACGGTAAACATGGCGGCTGCCAGTCCGTCAGTCTCCACTGAAGCCCTCCCCAGTATCTCGACCATTAAAACCGAACCCTCGGACCAGGAGCAGGGGGACCATGATGGGCTGGAGGATGTGCCGGTACGCAGGAACCCGGTAGTGACGCTCATGTCCCCGGTCAGCGGGCTGCAGGCGCTGGTATGGTCGCAGGACCACCGCCTGGCCGCCTGCACCGGGGGTGGGCTGTCGCTGATGGAGCTGGTTTGCGACGTGCACAGCAACAAGCAGGACCTGAGCCTGCACCGCACGTCCATCCCGGTGCCCGCGGAAGGACACGCGCTCCGGGTAAACGTCCGCCGCCGCGCCGCGCCGCCGGAGCTCCCGCGACCCGCCCAGCTGCTGCTGTAGCCACGCTAGCGACGACATCACCACAACAATGAAAGCTTGACGAGTGCTAATGCTAACTACTGTCCCAGTCTGTCACATCCAAAATACATAACCGTGCACTTCAAAATGGTATTGATCCCAACAAATTACAGTAATCCACAAATATTGCAGAAATTATCAACCTCAAATGATGTTGGCAACGGGCAATACATAATATTGACACTGTACTATCCTCCAGTTTTGATAACACTCCGTAACACTTTTGCAATGACGTTGTAGATGTACAGTTTTCAATCAGATAATAAGATTCTCTTGCCCCACATTTCTTGATTAATAGACTCATCTCAAGATAATAATCAAAC
Source organism: Carapus acus (assembly GCA_900312935.1). Taxonomy (NCBI): domain Eukaryota; kingdom Metazoa; phylum Chordata; class Actinopteri; order Ophidiiformes; family Carapidae; genus Carapus; species Carapus acus. Next base: position 8,576 of record OMPJ01002477.1, read on the forward strand.
ACTGGACAAATCGGTGCATTCATTTCATCTCAAGTATTTAAACAATGTATTTTACTTACTTGCAGTGGACCTGATAACAACAATAACAATGGACTTACAAATCAAGCACCACCTGGGCATCAATTTAAACTAATGAGACACACACACACACACACACACACACACAGACACACCAGGCTTGACTAACGAAATAGAGGATGACCTCAGCTGGTCATCCTCATACGAGAGCAGCTATAGTACAAGGTGTCAAGTCATGGACAACAACATGAAATTAATTCCTCATGATCTAGTTTCAGATTTGCCCATGTTGCCCATTGTAATCTGTATTTTAACTGCAATCTATGTAATAACCAGTTTTCTTGAGTTTTAGGGAGCAAAGGTCAGCAATTATTATTGCCATAGCTGGAATCAGTTGTGGTGCCTGTCGGTGCATTTTTTGGGTCTGCCATACCTGTACAGTATTATGAGGGTTGACCTTTTATGTATCAAGTACTTAAGTATTTGTGAAGACCATCTCCAACGGTTGGGGCTGTCTTGGTGTGAAATGATGTGTTATGCCATAATTTGGAGCTTGCATCCCACCCAACATCTTCTTTGTTCCTCCCTCAATCTTAAATGCTAGCAGATTGCACAGATAACTGGGCCAGACTGTTTTCCTGCCGTGTTCATTCTCATGCTTTGTTGTCGTAGATGTCTGTGTTTGCTTTCTACACACTAAGGTACTCAAAAGAAACCTATGAAGTAGAATTTTTAAACATGCAGGTTCAATTTGTATTGAGACTTGAGGAACGTTTTGTCCTTGGGGATTCCAAAACCTTTTAGGCCACAAACAGGTCTGCAAACACATACTTAAATTCTCAGCTGCTGTTTGACGTCTCAAGAACTCACAGGTATGACTATTGGCATTTGGTTGTGTGGTGTGTCTGCATGTGTGTCCGACTGATGATAACAAACATATATTAAACCCACAGTGAAGCAAATATTCACATGTGTGCTTAAATCAGCTTGGCAGTAGTTGGTCCGTGTGTATTTTGGTAATTTGAATACACATATCTACTCCCCAAACTCAGAAATAAATGATTTCAGCTGTGTTGCACAAATGTTGATTAAAAGAGATCATTTGGAGGGTTTGTTAAGTGAAAAAACTGAACAAATTCTGGTAAATTATTTTTGTGTTGAAAGTCTGTCGCTGAGCATCTGCTCTGGCATGTAAGCGCCATCGTTTGTACGTTGGTCTCGCTTCCAGAAATCAGCTTGGCAGATCAAATGCGGGAAATAGCTGATATTTTAGAATTCACTAGACACAGTGACAGAAGGGCAAAGTTGGTTTCCTGCTCTTGTTTGTTGATATGGGACAAAATGCTCATAAAAACGAGCAGCAGTATTACTTGACGGTGCTACTCGAGGCTCCGCTTCATGTATGGAGGCCAAGTGTGGTGTCCAATTAATTCGAAATGAGATAGAACTCTGGGATTGTGTGTGTGTCTGTCAGTCTGTCTGTCTGTCCGTCCGTTCGTCCACCTGTGTGCAGGTATATGCACAGCAATGGATCGCTGAAATGAGAATACATAGATTTTGAATAAATCTGGGGAGTAAAACTGTACAGTTTGAGTGGTGCAAGATAAACATGGTGGAGTCCTCAATCCCAGGATAAGATCAGGCCTACAGCTTTACCAATTCAGAACAATGCCTCCAGTGGAGGCAAATCCTCTGTAGTTGCTATTTGTAACAAAAAAGTAAATATTTTCCCTTGTTGGCCTTGTTGTTCATCTGCTCTGTCACCCAGCAGGCCGTTGCTCAGCCAAACGCAGGATAGGTCAGTTGGATCAGAGGCAATCCCCCTCAGAGATGAATGAATTATGTAAAAATCCAAATTGCACTTGTGTTGCCATCAAAATTCAGGAGAATTATCTGCGTGTAAAAGCGTACAAACGTCAGACGACTCACCAGCTGTCACTCGTAGTTGCTGCAATCCTCCTCGTTTCCAGTCATGTGCACCCCGAGAGCGTCAGACCTCTAGTCATGCGGGCCACGTTCGCAGGCACCTTCATGTCTGTCTCCAGTGTGTGTACCCGTGTTTTTTTTTTTTTGGAGGGCTGAAATGGCTTGTGTGCACTTCACAAACCCAGCATTCACACCGACCTTTGAGTTTGTTTGTGTTTCTTTCATCCAGGTTGGACCAGCTGAAGAAGTGGCGGAGGCGAGGGAGAAGTTTTCCGTGCACCCAGACCCGGCGGTGCGGCAGCTTTTTCTCGCCGACCGCGTGATGAATCCAAAGCTGGCGGGGCACAAAGGGATGAAGTACGCCAGCTGGTCCCCATCAGGCTGCGACTCTAATGGCCGCTGCCTCCTCGCCTGCTTGACTCTGGACCACAGGCTCACCATTCATAATAGCCACAAACGCCTCGAGTGGAACACGCTAGTAGATCTCACCAAAAAGTATGGCGAGAGGCTGAAGGAGCGCGGCTACACCAAAAAGGACGACAAGCCGTTGCAGGCCAACCTTCTGGACTTTGACGAGCTGCAGCGGAGGTACCGCATGCAGACACCTCTGAGGATGGAGTGGTCCAGCATCTACATCATGAAACAGGTCCAGCCCAACAACGAAATCAAAGACGTGGAGATGATCCTCCTAGCCGTCCTGATGGAAAATGGGGACCTCGTTTTGTGGAAATTTGTTTTGCCCTTCACAGACGGCGGAGACGTCATTTTTTACGACCTCATAGAGTCAGGGGTGACCCAACCCAGCGACTTGGCGTGGTGGGAGTACGAAAATGGAGATCGGCGGATGAGCGGTTTGATTGTGGGCAGCGAGGTGGGACCTGTGAAGATCATGCCGGTCAGCCTGGCGGGCGTAAAGGGCTACTTCACGCTGCGGCATCCCGTGATCCTGTGGAAGGAGTGCGATGAGATTGCCGTGGAGAACATCAAGTGCGTGCCGCTCATCCATCCCATCCATCAGTCCAGCTGCAGCCTAATCGTCGCCACGCGTGGATGCTACGTCTTCTGGTGTCTGCTCATGATCACTTCGGCTGGGCTGAACGTGCACAACTCCCACGTGGCCGGCCTTCACTCGCTGCCCGTCGTCTCTCTCGCCATTAGCCGTCGCGCCGTGACCGTGTACACTTGTTCAATTGACGGCTGGATCAAAAGACTGACCCCCACGTTCACAGAGAACTCTTTGATTTTCAAACAGGAGGACCTGTTGCGACCGGAGAACCTGACAGGACGAAGAATACACGGGATCGCGGTGAGCCACAACGGAGCCTATATCGCTCTCGCCAGTACGCAGGGGATAGTCGATGGCCACCATCCCGTCAACAGAACCTACCAAGTTCACTTTGTGACTCTGAAAACGCCAGAAATGGCTGCAACCTTGCTGCTCAAGTCGCCCTCGCAGAACCTGTACAAGCTCGCAGACCTCCTGGACCTGGTGAGGTGGCAGGTGCTGGAAAACAAGTGTATCCCCGAGTCGCTGCAGGAAGAGCTGGACAGGAGGATCCAGGAGGGAGACTCGCCCTACTTCTGGCGCTTTAAGCTCTTCCTGGTTCGCGTCCTCTTGCGGTCGCTGCAGAGAGCGCCGTCCGATCCGAGCTGGAGGCCCTCGCACGAAGACATCAAGGTCTGCGTGGTGGGCAAGGACGATGGCGGTGCTGCTCCAGGGGAGGAGGAGGAGGGGAGCACGGAGAGGACGGAGAAGGAGGTGAAAGAGGAGAATGTGGAGGAGCAGATAGCAGAGGTGCAGGCCTGGGTTAACGCTGTGGAGACTCACCTGATGAGAGAGCACATGAAGAAGGTTCTGGGTACCGTTTACCTCAACACGAGGTTTGCAGAGAACATCAGCATCCCCACGCACGGCCTGGTGCAGTACCTCTCCAGAGATACTAGTGACAGGGAAGCCGAGGTAAAAGTTCTGGACAGTTTCACCTTCCTTTACACTCCAAGGCCTCTTAAATCTGTAATATTCGGCATGAATGACATAATGATGCTGTGTGTGGCCATTATGTTTAAACGTCACTCCCACCAATCCAAAAGGGGTTTTTGGTACCAGCATTCTGGAGATATTTGATGTTCTCTTGGCAGGTCTGTAGGCCTCAGGGATGGATCCACAGACAAGCACTCAATTTGTAGAAAAACTCATTAAGTTCCTCCACCCAAGCGTAGAAGGTCAGGTGTGTTTTCTCTGTCGCTGCCACAGCTGAAACAGGTGAAGTTACCAGAGTCACTCTTTCCATGTTGCCCCTCTCAAGGTGCTGACGGGCCACATGAAGAAGAAGATGTACAAGCAGGTGTTTCAGGAGTATTGCAGTCTGTGTCAGGCCGTGATGCCTTTCACCGAACACAAGCAAGCAACTTGTGAAAACGGCCACATGTGGCTCAGGTACACACACTCATGGTTCTGAGCACGTCACTGAGGAACGAGTCAGGGTGGCCCTGGGTATTTCTTAGAACATTTCAACACTTTGAGTATTCAGCTGTCAAAACTGTCAGAACACACACATTCAGTAATCTCCTCTGCAGCTTTCAGGGCATCCGGAATTTAGCCATCTTAATATTTCCGCATTTCTGGATTTAATTGAGGATTATTGTCAATCAAATTCAGTATCTAACGCAAAACAAAGCACCTTATCATCTCAGCTGTAGTGTGTATACGTATATGTGGTATACGTGATTGCATTTCTGTACTGTATATGGATTGTACCTGGTATCTAGTATTCTCCTACCACACAGATATTATACTGAGGTATAAAGAATCTCTCCACTGTTCTGTATTGTAGTTTAGTTCTCTTAACCTATGTTTCTGTTCTGTTATTTGAGGTGCTAGGGCTTTCAATCTCCAGGGTCAATAGATCTATGCATCAATAATGTATCTACCTCGTTTTTGATGTAGATCAGACGAACAAAATGAGGATACTTTTGAAAAGAGAACAAAATGGCAGCGGAACTTTAGTGCCAGTGTAGCTGAGTGGCAATCAGATGCTCAAACAGTGGATCATCTGCAAATCTAAGCAGCATAAGTTGTCCTTTATCACCTTTACCCTGGCAGAAATTCTCTGTGCTCTCCATTCTCACAGAGCCATGAGCAAATTCAGCCTTAATACCAAAAAACGTCTCGGTTGATGGTTTATTTACCCTCAGAGTACAGTAATCAAGCCCCCGACCCTCTGATATTTACCCTCGCACCAGCACCATCCTCGGCGCACAAATATCGTCTCGCCACCCTTTCCCCCCTCTGCTTAAATGGAGCGCAGCGCCCCTGGTGGGCAAAAAAAAAAGAGAGCGAGAGAGAGGGGGGCGCATGCGTGCCCATCAAATTCAGCGATGCCGTCATTTCCACGCGCGCGCTCCCTCGTCTCCGTCCCTGCCATCGCTCCTCTGTAATGCCGCTCTCGCTCCCTCTCCTGCCTCTCCTCCAGGTGTGTGTTGTCACTGCAGGCCTGCCAGACGCTGACGTTCAGACGTTGCCTCCTGCTGGATAGCATCGCCAGACTGCCAGAGCCTGAGGGTAAGCGCCACTTTCCATCTCCCTCCACCTCCGTCTCGCTGCCGTGCTCTCCATCAGCCCCGTCTCTCCCTCCTGTCGCCTCCGACGTCGGCCTTCATCCCGCTCAGATCTCCCCTCCGCGCTTTTGCGCGCAGTCAAGTCTGAAAGTAAATACGAAACGGAGTGAGGACATCTCCCCTAAACAAAGTAATAAAACTCTGCAAAGTAATGAAACTTGGTAAATCCATACCTGGTCAAGCCTGCCGTTGGGCTTCTTACCTCGAGCTCTGGAAACTTCGGATGATGATGTGACAGTAAATTGTCTTGTACAATTATAATTTTGGTCCAGTATAACTTGCAGCTGTGCGGAGGCTGGAACACAAATACTGTCAGGAGTGATGCCGGCTTCCTCCTCTGCTGCTCCACGCGACATGCTCAATACTGACTTCTGCTGATTCCCTGTCACATCCTGTCGCCATCATTTTCCCGGTAATCCGCCGCCAGGGCTTGAATTTGGATTTTATCAATTGGAGTTCTGCTGGAATTCCAACCACGTAATTTGGGCCCGAAAGGTCATGAAATTTGGCGACCAAACATCGGTGAAGTCTGGTTACATTTGAAACCATGTTCTCTGAATAAGAGCAAAAGCAATAGAAATGTTAAGTTAAGCGAGCATTACCATATTCAACAGATTAACTAAGTTTCTGAATTAAGAATGCCTGGACCAAAGTTTGGTAACTGCCAAATCTGAAGTTCACTGTTCGGCTCTAGGCTGCCTCCTGCTGGTAACTCTTTTCAATCCTGTACAAAATCAAGTAATTAGTGAAGTTGCTATTCGATTGACATTCCCTTTTCATATTTATTATGGCTTCATTTCAAGTGTCGAGCAGTTTTGTTTATCGAATTAGTTGCGAAAATAAATAGCCGCCTCAAACATAGGGGGTTAGGGGATGGCCTGTGGCAGCTCTGCCCTTGAGTCTCCCTGGTACACAGGTTTGGCACACGAGGCTCCATGTGACATTGGGCGTAATTCTCGATGTCTGTCATGGTGGCACTAACATGTTTTAAAGCCATTTCCACTGGATGCTGAAAATCTGAGCGATTTATCACGCACCCCTACTAAGAACCCACATCGTGTGGTTGGCAGACATGCTAGTGCCAAACTGGGTGGTTATGTCGCTGCCAGAAGTCTGCCATTACTTTTCTGGTTTGCTTAAGTCAGAGAAATTTTTGACCACTTTCTCACTTTCTTGTGTTTTGTCTCTACTTTGTCCAAAGTTAAATCTCTGCCCGCAGACATACAACTTCATACCTCCAAACCTTCAGTTTCACTTTACATTCATTGTGTAGCATGTGTACATTCTCAGTAGAACACATATTTCCACTGTATTTTTGTCTGCTCAATAAGGCAAAAAAGCCAATTTCACACAGCAGGATTACATGCATTGTTGAGGATACATTATTAATAAGTATTTAATTAATTAGTAGCATCATTAGTGTAGCTGGAGATCAGGTAATGGCTCAGGCAGTTAGTTTGAGTCCTCTCACGTCACCTCCTCATCAAACCAGTTTTGCCGTGTTGTGGTTAGCTTTTCCATTTGTAACTCGCTACCTTCGTCGGATGTTAAGAGCAGCCGTTGTCTGACTTTTCCAGATCCCGAGTGGATAAAGAAGGTGCTGCAGGCGCCGTGCACGCTGTGCGACTCGCCGATGCTCTAGAGCTGCACAGACAGAGGAACCTCAGGGCTGGACTCCTGCCAACCACAGCTGAGACGCAGGGTCTAATTTTGTAAAAGCAATGTCAGATTTGTTTTATTTTTCTGTAGATTATGCTTTGTTATTCTATATTATTATTGTTTAAGTGTCAATAAAACCATTTGTCACCCAAAGTCATTTGTACTCATATTGTTAATATTAACAAACTGTTTTTTTTTATCTGCATGTAATAAAGAGCCAGACCACCTTTAACATGTGTTTGAATACACAATTTAAGAGAATAATTTTGCAAAAAGAGAACAGTATATAGAGACACATTTGTTTACCAGTTTTAATGGACAATTCCCAGAAGGTCCCCATGACTTCCGTACATGACTGGAATTTTTCCAACAAAATTCTAGTTCTTTGTGGACTGTTCCTCTTCAAATATTAATAACCTCCTTCCCAAAATGCAGCAGTTGCCCACACGGGTTCCTGCAATGTTTGAGTAGCTTTGGTTGCCTGCAGGTAGCCGACAACAGGAAAGAGAAAACTCCAGGTAGGATGGTGGACTGCCTCAGTATTTGGATGATGATTTTATCTCAAGGCAGTTTTGACCTTTAATGTGTGGGTACCATACTCCTCGTCGCTATAAATGGCCATTTTACTGCCCAGCCAAAGTCCAACATCTACACCTTTATGTGGCCTTCAAACACGTGCAAAGGAATCACGGCAGCAAGTGGATTTCACCGAGGTGAAACACTTACACTGAAACTTTTCTCATTTCATTTTCCACAGTTCTAAAATTAATCCTCTCACACTGTTTGTTTCTTCACAGAATGGGAACAAAGTTTAAAGTGTGGTTATGGGAGCTTTTTATAATTCAGCAGGACTTCAGCGCACCATAAATAAGCGTGCTGCTTTTCCTCATCTTGATTGTATTACCAAACCTTTGGTGCACTTTTTATTGCAAATAAGTGAAACTCACTGTGCTAGTCCTATTTTAGTGTGTGTAGTGTGCGTATGTGCGTGCGCGGTGCAAATAATGCAGTGTGAATAATACACACTCCACATACCTACTTTAATTGGCACTGTAAAACAGTTTCTGAGCCGCTGCAGCCGTGAGAGGAAGAAGAAGAAGAGGAGGACGACGTGGTGGAGGAGGAGGAAGAGGAGGAGGAGGAGTGATGTGGAGCGCACTGGTGCTCAGTCATTCTCTCAGATGAGGACTTCCGCTAATGTAAACGCGAGAGAAGAAGAAGGAGCGCGGAGGAAGATGAGATGAGGAAGAAAGTGGAGGGTGTGCTTTAAAAAATCCGGCGCGGTGGCGTCCCGTGGGGAGCCGGCTGTAATG
>OMPJ01002498.1:3141-43199 GCA_900312935.1 Carapus acus
ATCCTGCCTCTCTCTTTTACTTTCCCTCGTGTCTTCTCTTCTCCACTCCTCCCATCCCCCGCCCCCTTAGACCACACCTGCCACAGCAGAACAGCAGCCCTTACTGTTAAATAACAGTGAGGCAGGAGAAAATACGGGACCGCTGGGACTTATAGATGATGTACTGGCTGACTGCTAAACTAAATGTGGAAGTGTTTATCATTCCGCCATCTTAAACCCAGATAATCCTGCAGCTGCATGGAACTGTGAGAGCGTGTGACAGGAGGAAAGTGAGAGCGACAGAAGTGATTTTTGCTTTTCCTGTTTATAGTAATTACTACATTAAAAATGCAGTGAATTTATCACACATATTTGTTTTGGATAGACATAAACAGAGGCAGACATGCCTCAACAAGCGAGGGAGTGAAATGAGCTCCAATCCTCATATGGGAAATGAAGACACCATCACCCTTAATAAGATGAGTGATAATTACAACCTGTTTCAGCCTGTGTGCATTAGCACTAGTGTTTGTGTGTGTGTGTGTGTGTGTGTGTGTGTGTGTACGTACATGCACACATGCGTGCGTGCGTGCCTGTGTGTGTGGTGTATGTGTATGTGTGTGAGTGTGTGTGTCTGGGCAATAACACGGGATGACAGCTGCACAGTTTTTTAATCATCGATCAGCTCGTAAAACCTTTGACGCCAGCTTGGCCCAAATTCACTTTTGAATTCTGTGGCTGCGTCCCGCGGCCCCATTTGCATTTCATTTGCACCACAGCTTTGTGAGAATAAAGCACTGCATATTTAGAAAGTTCTGCAAATAAATAATTTAGAAAGCACTGAAAGCACCTCCATGCCGTTAATATCAATTTCTCCCGCAAAATACGCTCCCCCACATTTCTTAGGTTTTGTTAATGGTATCAAACAGACAGCAGGGCTATCCGACATAAATTCAGGTGTTGCCGACGGTGAGCAGCACAGGATCTGACTTACTGCGAATACATAATGGGCAAATTTGGCAGAGACAGTGATCAGACATGGAGTGAGGAGTTTGGAGGGATGGAAAGATGAGGAGAGAGGAGAGAAAGAGGTAGGAACACGTAGAAGGGCAGCAGAGACAGGACGGACGAGGGTGGGAGAGGGTGCGACGAAGGGATGGAGGTGGCAGCAAATAAAGGTGACGTGAGTGTGTGCGTGTATGAGTGTCTCAAACCCACTGCAGGCTACTAGATTTAGAATTTAGAAAGACAATGGCTAGGTTGTAAATTGTGGATACAGAAAGTGGAAAACAGTCTGCTCCTTTGCGCTTGTGTGAATGTGTGTGTGTATGCGTGCACGTCTGGAGGGATGTGTGTGTTTACCAAATACATGTGTTTCCCCACCTAACTACACATCTTGTTATAAACAGTTATTTCCTGCGTAGCTGTGTGTGCGATACACACAGGGAGCAAAGAGAGCGAGAGAGAGGGGGAAGAAAGAAGAGGGAGAGAGAGAGAGGGAGGGAGGGAGAGAGGGGCTGCAAGGCATACACACGACCACGAACGGGCTTAATAAGGCAGCGATGTAATGAAAATTCATCACATCTGCCTAGAGAGAAGCACATATCTAACCACAGATGCTCTCAGATGAATTCCACTAAATTGTTATAGCTGTAGCTTACAGCACTTATACACACACACACATACACTCACACACACACACACTCATTAAAGGTGTTATTGCTCTTGATTCTAGACCTCGCAATGGTGGGGGAGAAATACATCTCCAACTCTCATAAGCTCGATTTTTGACCTCTGTCTCTGAGTCTCCCTCCCTGCGTGTGTCTCTGTCTCTGTACAATATATCCTGTCCCCTCATTACGTGAGTGGGGCTGTGTGAGCTTTGCACAGTAAGTGCGTCCTCTGGGAAACGGGCCACCATTTTTTTCAGTGTGTGTTTGTGCGCAAGCATGTGCACACAAACACACACTGGGTGTGTTTGTGTGTGCGTGTGTGTGTGTTTGTGTGTGTGCGTGTCAGTGTGTCCTTGTGTGTGAGACTTACGTAGCGATGATGCAATAACTTGGCTGACAGACTTGCTCTTTCAGACACCAAAATAGCTTGTGGCAGGACCCGCAGATGAATGTGCTTGCACGCACGCACACACACACGCACGCACACAGGCACGCACGCACGCACGCACGCACAAACAGGCACAGTATGCATACACCATACACACCCTGAATGAAGTGTGCCAAGTAAGACAGAAGGTGTGCGTGTGTATACATGAGTACATGTATGTGTGTATACTGGTTGTGTGACTAAATCCAAAGCAGTGCGGGGCAGTTAGTGCGCACGTAGATGCACACACTTGCATACACACACAGACAATCAATATCACACAACCTACTGAAGAGAAGGAGAGGTTTCTCCCACGTCAGGCTGAATTTAAAAATGGGTTACCAAATCAATGGCAGGGAGTGAGGAACAGCAAAGGCAGACAAAGTGTGAGATGACGGAGAGTGATTGCTTGCAGAAAAGGGAGAAACACACACACTAATGCACATATTGACAATATTCAATCATAGGTTAACAGAGGTCACACCCTATGGCGTGGGAAATTCACGTTTGCTGACACACTTTGGACAGGCATATCACTTAACCACATGGTGGCGCTGTAATGACTGCTGTTCTAGACGGTGCTTTGGACAGTAACTTTGTAACTGTGTGAGTCACAAAATCAAAATTCAGTCCAAACACACACACACACACATACACAGACACTTTAACCTCACATGCTCTTCGTTCCCTCACTCTCCCATGCGCACACACAGTACAGCCACACATGTGAGCGCACACACACAGACACAAATTCAAATTTCCTGGATCAACACATTAATGGATCAATAAAGTACTTTCCTGCCAATACATACGCACACACACTCACCCATAAGGAAAATAGATGATGACCAATTCAAGACTGTGTCTTCATCAGGGTGTTGGCATGTGCTACTTTTGGCTATATTTTGCTACTTTCTCAGATTCAACTATGTCCCTGTGGTGTATATGAGTATGCACACACAACCCTGTCTAAGTCTGCATGCGCATCTGTGTTTGGTTTTATGTGTTTCTATTGAGGTACGTGTCTCTCCCTGCATTATGTTGACTCTCCTTCACAAAAGCAAAACACACAAAACACACACGCAAACACACATTTCCACAGACACTCACATTAACATGCAGAACAATTTAATACACAGAAACGCGCACACACACACACACACACACACACGCTCACACACATGCGAAAATGTGGGCACAGGCGTGTTTCGGTGGTTCTTCTTGTAGGAGATATTCTCTCAGGGGAATGAATTAATCTGTGAAAACCTTCCAGCATCCCTTTGAGTGTGCATGTGTGCTTGTGTGCGTGTGTGTGTGTGTGTTTGTGTATGTGGTGTGCGTGTCTGTTTGTGTGTGTCTGAGCGAGTCAGAAAGAGTCTGTGTGTTTTGTGCGCGCGTGTGTCATACCTTCATTGAACACGACTGCATTAATTCATGGATTCCGTGGCCGAGTATGGCCTCTGCACACACTGCAGACAGCCTCTCCAAAGACCCACACTTCAGTCAATTGGCTCGATCTGCTCCTCAAATTGCATGTATGCGCACGTAAACAGTCACGCACACACAAACCGAGAAAAAGAGAGAGAGATACGAAGACACACACATTGTAGCATGCTCAGACATTCACATTCACTCCCTCATACAACCCTCTGGCACCGATTCTCCCCAGCTGGGATGTTCAGCTAATTGGCAGCAAAGATAACTCTGCCATGTCTCCAATCTTTTGCCGTGCCTCCAGTTTTACCTCTTGCACACACACACACATACACACGCACACACACACACACACACACAGATACACACACAAACACACACACACACAAACACCTCTCTTGCCCTCTCTCTCTCTCTCGTCCTCTCTCTCGCTCCCTCAGTTGACTATGTATGTTTCACCTCCATCAATAACAATTCTCTACTGGGGGAATGCACAGAGAGGCGACTAGCGGTAAGACTGAATTCTGCCTTCCGTTAACCACCACACCACATGACACGTACATCAGAGTGGCTCGGCGGCGCAGCCACACTCCGTTTCGTCTGTCAGATGAGCTAAAGGCTTTGAAGCTCTTTTGTTTTTCCACTGCTACCTGTTACAAAATATCATCGTGAAAACAGAGGCACACTTTCATTCCCCTAACGATTTTCTAAGGGTGAATTCTCAGCCATTCGGATAGGGGAACTTGACTATTAGCTTTCACAAATGCCGCTAAATCCTCCCACCCCACAGAAAATTGTGTCTGATAGCTAAAATATGTGATGATGCTTTGGATGCAGATCTGAGTTGAACTGATTTTTACATATTCCCCGGCTGTTGAGCGAGTAATCCTGGTTCTCGTTCTTATTCTGCAACATCTTTTTGCACACAGGGCCAGAGAGCAATTGCTCTGTTTTCAACACATCAGCCCAAATGCATGGTAAAATATTAAAATTCGCTCTAAGCCAGGAACTTCTTTGTGTTCCTGTACTTTGGTCATTAATTCAGCGCTGAAAACCACTTTAACATCCGTTGCTCAATGCGCGCAATGAAGTCAAGGTTGACTGATAATGGAAGTAACACTGTTTTTGTTGTTTTCACCCAGCTTAGCTTCTCGCACGATTCCTCCGTGTGACACTGTGTGAACCGAAGTGAGACGGGTTTCTCCAAGCTGAACACCTCCAAAAAGGAAGCATCACCATGGCAGATGCGAAAGACACGGTTTCATCATAACATGTATTGTATCTATGTTGCATGTCAGTGCTGTTTGTAGCAGCTGCTCCCTGAAACATCTGCTGCTGTAGAAAGAGGTCAGGGCGAGATAGCCCATCGATTTGCCCATGCTCAGGTTTATGGTACATGCTGAAACGAAACACTCTCCCGATGTTTCCAACACTTGATATGCTCGTGTGTGACAGGAACACAGAGACAACTGTAAAGCATTTGCTTGAATGAAAATGCAGAGCAGTCTGAGTGTTGTGAAGAAATTCAACAGGCAGGGGACTGGACTACGATCAGACAGCGCCGCCTCCCTCGCTGTCAAATCCACACAGTTTCATTGTGCCATGCCTGCCTCCAAAATTATGGATGCAGTGTAACTGTTGTTACATGGTGCACCACCATCCGGTTGATTGTTGTGCTCTTTCTGGACTGCAGGAGAAATTAATTCAGGAGATTTCTTCCTCTTTTTTTTTCCAAAAATTAGCCCAAGGCACACTCAGCTTTGCCTGGCAATTATTGCAAAACTGTGAGGAATATAAATAAAGCAAACAAAATCGCAGTCCTGAGAAAAGAGCATTTTGATTCTATGTCTTAATAAACAATGACTGCAGCTTCATTCAGTCAAGCCAAAGTACCAATTTAGGAGTCCTTCACTGGATCATGTTTTGGTTACCTACCAAGACTGAAATCAATTATTATCTTTTGAAGATGTACATTGAAGAAGAGTGGAACACATCCTCCACTGTGGTGGTGGCAACACTCATGTCTTTGGATGGGAATGAGGTCACCCTGTATCAAGGGAAAGAGTCGCTTATCTAAGATAAGGCGGAGGGAAAGAAAAGGCTATTAGAGAATATGATGGACTCGAGCTGTTGGGCAGTCGGCACAATACAAAAGTAAAACCGACACCAGCAGCAGTCTGCAATTGCAAAGAAGATCCAAGTGCCCACATTCACAGCTTAAAACAGAGCCCTGAATGGTAATGATGGCTAAAGCAATGGCTGCGTAATTGTCTGGACTTTCATCTCTCAATCGAATCCTTGAACATTTAAGTTAGCAAAGCACTAGACTCCACGCAGCTATTTTGCATTGGAAAACACTTTTAAATCCTCATAAATCAGAGTTCCTCCTGCCCTTTCCATCAGCTTGTTGGCCATACTTATAATGTGGGTCATCCTGTGTCCTCATGGCTCATAGGCAGAATCCCTCCTATGCTGCTGCATGGAGAAGAGAGATTCTCGCCGCAGAAACTCAGTCGGTGGGTGCGCACACAACCTTAGGTTTGGGAGGCAGCAGCTGTGGCTGATGTCAGTGCTGAGATGTGTTTTAGGCATCGGTGGTGGTAATTGTGGTGGTTGCAATGGCATCAAATTGCCTTCTTTTATAGCTTGATTTGGCAAATACACTGCCCAAATTACACAAAGCCTGTGGTGCATGCTGACATTTGTCTCATTCGCCACAGCAACAGTTCCTTTACTACATTTCTGAGCAGCAGATGAAAATCATTGCTTGCTGTCATAACAAGGAATATATTCATGGTGTTGAGTGACTCTTACTCTACTTAATGTAGTATTTGAGATTTCATTCGAAGCAAAGGAAAATGCACGCCTGTTTCATTTTCTACAGAGTTCCTGCATTTGAGCACAGCAACGTTTGGCTCAGCTAATAGACTTTTTTTTCCCACTGTGAACTGCAATGTCATGTGAAACTTTTATTTTCTCGGGCTAACAGCTTAACTGCATTTACTCTCAGTGTTGAAGCAAAAACAAAACTTAACAATGACCCAGGTCCAACCACTACGGCGGTAAATTCCATTACGTGGGTTGTATCGCTGTCGAGATTTCGGAGCTAAATTTGGGGACATAATTTTGCACATGCAAGATGTCCTCTGGAAAGCACAAACGTTTCTGCCCTTCCCTATTCTTAGCGCTGTTCCGTCATATTTAGGTTGCTGTTTATTTGTGGACAGATGAGAACAGTTTCCTCTGAGGAGAGGCTGGCTGGCTAGCTGGCTGGCTGGCTCTCTCCTCCCAGTCCATTAAGAAAGTGTCTGCTGCTTTGTAAAAGGGGACAAGAGGAGCAGATGTTAAAGCTTGCCCCAGCTCTACTTGCTCCTAATGTATTCCTCCTCCTAACTATGCATTCAGACCGCTGTTGCATCTGGCCCCTGAAATAGCAGAGCTGTGTCAAAAATACCCTCATTGGACTCTGACAAGTCCCAGCAGTGCTTCATGCCGAAGAGCCCCGATAGCTGGTGAGCTGGATGAGTGCTGTCATACTGCTGATCCTGGACGTTTAATTATTAAGCAGCAAATGCACAGTAGGTTTGCCTCTGTAATTCAATGCTAATCAATCCTCTGGAAATGCACTCTCTATATTTAGTCTGCATGGTGGCCTACCTTCAATTAAATGCCAAAAACTGCGGCTGACAACAGGAGCTGAAACCTTTATTGAGGAGTACATGTTCAGGATGTGAATACATAGAGTGTCGAGTTTGACGTGACTGGCCCTAGGCTCCAACAGGCACTAGGACTCTCAGCTGTTGTGTAGTCTAAAATATGCTGTGGTGTTGCATTGCGCTATGTATAGAATATTAAGCAGTTTGTCAAATCTCTGCTCTGTTGAAATGCCTTCATGTTGAGCGTTTTCCGATGCTCTGCACGTTTGTAGGAGAAGCAAAAAGATGAGTCAAAAAGGAGGAGTGTTCAAGGTATGAAATTGTCTGAAACTTTCGCAGAAAGTTTCAGATTATTCAGAGGGAAGCCTGTCCACCATTGGTTTAAGCTTGGACATTTTTCTAGCAGGATCAACTCATTATTGGAAGTTTGCTGTCTGAATCGCTCTCAGTGTGCCGGAAAAAGTCGAGGCCATACATAATTGATTTCAATTTTTCCAGACCAGTTTAAAAGTCAAATAAACTGAGAAATGACATTATTGTCCAAATCCCTCTACACTTGTCGAGCTGTACTTGAAGTAGTGGTATGTGCACCAAATATCGAATTGTCGGGACAAAACTCCTGAATAAGTAAAATGGCTCGGGACTGTGGTAAGTTTCTTCTATGGAGCTCTCAATGAACTGAAATAATACCATGTTATTCTCTCTCTGGTCAGTATGGAACACAGTCTCAAGGTCAACAAAGCCGCATTCTGGTCTGGATGGCATGCCGCTTGTTTGTCAACAATAATCCAGCTAATAATCTCACCTGTTTGAAACCTTTCCCTTAATTATCATCACAGCAAACGGACGAACATAAGGACATGAGGCTGTACCTCAAGGTGTGGGCAAGGAGGTGAGTGAAAGCCAGTGGTGCCAGAGAAGAAGCTGGAGAATTTGAAGGAAAGATGACAAGACAAAGGAGGATATTAACCCGGGTAAGGAAATGGGTGTTGAGAATGAATGTAAATGAAAGAGAGAATACCTCCATGAGAACATCAGAGAGCAACTGTGTGAGTGAGCGAGTGAGTGAGTGAGTGTGTGGATGAAAATGGACTTGGGTGAAATATTCAGCATGACAGAAGACTTGCAGAAAAAAAAATCCCCTCCTCAAAGTGCGAGACAGAGGAGAGAAGGAGATGAGGAGCCAAGGACATGATAACTGAAGAGAGAGTGATTGAAGTTTTTGATACAAGAGCCACAAAGCAGGAGACCAACACAGCTCAGAGGTCTGTGTGGGACCATCCAGCTTCTCTCTATTTTTAAACCGTGTGTGGGTACGCTGCCTCACACCGCTCTCTATCCTGCCTACCTGTGGAGCGCGCTTGAGGTGTGCTTACACGGGTCAGTGTTTTGTTGTCGCATCGAGAGGCTGTACACTGCTTTTAACCCCACCCACTGGCCAACCTCCTCCGGTGAGTCAAAGGCTCTGGCGGACGTGGGCAAGATTCGCCATCGTGCTGTGAAATTCATCAAACGTTGCTTTTGCCTGCATTTATTTAACTGTGGTTTATTTGACTGTGATCAAACGTTAGGAGCTGAGGAGTTAATCACAATGTAATATTGATGAGAGCCTGCTCATACGCCGCCATAATCGCTCTTCTGATGGCACACTGGAGTTATGCCACTTGGAATATATGAGCTCCATGGTGGGGGAACTGAGACGTGACTGCCATAACTGTAAAAATCTCCAGCGCTGCTCTGTCTCGCTGAGAATGTTTTTATTGCTTTAATCATAGAACATTTTGGAGATATCAGGTGCTCCGGTCTGTCCACTGCAGATACTCTATAATGGGCCACACCTACTATAAGCGCTTCAACCCACCAAAATAAAAGGCAACCACACATATGTCATGTATCACCAGATGCACTGTAACTGCTTTAGTAATGCTGATGATGAATTAAATCACAGCTGTGTCATGTTGAGGCCCGACGGCCACACAGACGATAGAGTAATGCAAGAAGTTATCGAGGTAACACCACAGGCGGGCAAAAAACACAGACTATCGTTTTGTCAGGTGGCGGTGAATGTATCCATGTGTCGCTAGACTGCAGATGTCAAATAAGTGTCCCCAGGATGTTCAGCATTTTACCAAAACATTTTGATAATTCTGTGAAATCTCTTGAACTGACTCCCTGATTAGACTGACGCATGGGAAAAGCACTTCAAACAGGAAATAGTTGGGTTGCAGTATCTGTTCAGGAAATGTTAGTGAAATCTGGCGCCTGGGCACAGCTAAAGGAGCTAGGACGGCTTTCTTGTCAATCAAACAAACAGGCGTCACACAATCCCTGCCAATAATCCAAAATAAAACCATCACCAAACTCTGCTTTTAGCTCTTGTCTGCTTTTCAGCTGATTGTTGTGGTTTCTGGTCCGTCAGTACATCCCCTGCCAAATGGTTCTGCAGATATGAAGCCGTGGACAGCTTTATCTGTCAAAACAAACATGGAGCAGAGTGGCAAAGTAAATGACTAACAGGTGAACAAACTGGCAGATATGGCAGGCCAAAGAGGAACAAAATATTGGACGCACATTGGAATGGTCACGTTGATTTCACAGGGCTGGGTTTGACGATGCAGGAACCCCTGCGCCTTTGTTTTATTTACTGCACGACAGAACTTGTGTTTATTTCCTCTGGCTTCTTGAGCAGCTGAAAATTGACACAGCCCTTGACGTACAAGTGTCTGCATCTTCAGCCCTTCAGCAGAAAAAGTTGTCTACGACCCTCATCAAGCATCCAGCAGTGCTCTCCCCATCCCAAAGTTGCATTCACACAAAACTCACCACTTTTTGCAGATGAGTCTCACTGCAGTCTCACACATATAACACAAGAGGAGACAACAAATTCAGGGTGGAGGCTCATTGCCCAACGTTGGAGGATTTCCTGGAGGCGGGTCAGAGTGTCGGGCTTTTCTGCTATTTATCTATATCTTCCAAACAATTTTGACCTCCTACTGCTTTTTGAGCTCTTCCCTGTGCTGAGGTGGACTAAAACGGTTACCCCCCATCAACTCCTCCGTATCAAGCAGCCAGTCCAAGACCAACTATCACAACTGCTTGGGATTTGGGATTATCTCCCAAGGGCACGTGATGGATGGTGGCTCTCCTGTATGGCCGTGGGTGTGCACACCGCTGGTGCCTGTGTGCGTCATGTGGCTGACAGCAATCTGTTCGAGTAGGAGCCTCTGGAGTGGAGCGTTACGATTAAGCATCAATACATTTCACTTTCTGTCTCTTATGGATGGTTTGATATGCTGCCCAATCGATGCCCCTGCGGGACGTCTGCGTAATGGTGCCGAGAAGAGAGGAAAGTATGCCGCAGTGGTGGAGAAAAGATGAAAAGACGGGAAGCGCGGGGAAGAGCAAAGGCCAGGGGGTGGCGTGGTGGTGGCCGAGGACGCTGTTGAGCGGAGATGGAGTGAGGATTGCGCCTCGTAGAGGAAATCTGCCTTTGTCTGTAAGCGGCTCAGTATTAAAGCCATCCATCCTCAGAGTGAGAAATAGAGAAAGAGGACAAGAGGGAGGGAGGGGCGGGAGGACGGGAGAGGATGAAGATGGTGCAGACGCGCGCAGAAGCTGCGTGCGTGGAGGCAGTCATCTTTCACCTGTAGCTAGCCAAGATCTTGGCTTGCATAATGCGGTGTGAAGATAAAGACGCCTTTATGACCAGCCGAGCCCATAAATCTGGATCATTTCTCACCTCCCGTCTTCCATCTCTCACTCTATGCGGACAGTATGGTTCAGAATCTGGACTGTACAAATTTATTGAGGCCATTCATCTATCCATCCATCCATCCATCCAGCCATCCAGACATCCAGCCATATTCTTCCTCTCTATCTGGTGGGAGAGCCCCCCCAGCCATAAGTGTTTTCAATTAAAAACTGCCGCGCTGCAGCTGGCTGCGACTCGCCATCGAACATTTTGGAACAGTGGAACAACCACCGGAGAATGAGCAAGCTAGTGCTCCTGGCAGCCGGCGTTACGATCGGATGGGGAGCCGCAAGTGAGCGACTGATAAAGCAGGGGCTTGTTGGATAGATCTTTACAACAGCTTGGGGTGTTACGTAAGCTGTGATGCAGCCGGGGACGGTGGAGGAAGAACAAACAATAAATTCCAATTAAAAATACAACAAGGAAGCAACATAAGTGCTACTCATAACGGCAGGACGGTTATTATTGCCTTTGACTTTCGTTTGTCTTCATTGTCGTGCCAGCTAACGGGATTATATTCAGTTGTGTGTTCATTTTGCTGCTATTATTCCCATTTTTCATGCCAGCATCTCACTGATATGTGTCCTATCTGTGCTGACCCACATTGTAGCCCAGTTTGAGCACTTTTTTCTTTTTTTTGCCGAAGTGAAAGAAACAGAGAGCCAAGACACACGCCCACTCCAAGTTTAGCTTGGCTCAGTCGACTCCAGCTTAGGGTAAAACCCTAATTTACAGGTGAGTGGGCTCTGAAAACAGGAAATTGGGCCAGGTGGAGTATGGCCGGCCTCCAGGGGGCCGTCTGCGAGCAAGGAGAGGAAAACAGGCTTATTTAACTGTCTTGGCTGCCATCTTTTCCTAATTCGTTCCCTAGAAAAGGCCACTGCAGTCATTCAACAGCAAACTAATGACAGCAACAAATAGATGGGGGGTGCTGAGGGGCGGCGCTGGTGGTGGCAGTGAGGAGCACGGGACATGACCCCGGCAGATATGATAGACGGCCCAAGAGGGATGATAAATGTGATGGTGAGGATGGGGGCGAGGATGCAAGAGGCAGAATGGTCGGATGGGACATGGAAGAGGATACAGAGATGGTGGCGGAAAGACGATAGATGAGGGTTTAGCACAGAGGACAGCTGCTCACGCCGACGAGATGAACGGCAGTTAAATGAAGTTCTCGCTCTCTTTATCTTCACGGTTCTTCCTCCCATCATTTTCCATTCCCCGCCTCTTTCCAATCTCTTGTCGCTCCTCTCGTGCCTCGACGCTGAAGAGCCACGGCACAATCGCTCATTACTTATTCACCATTTTTCTCCCACCAAGTGTATGTATTTGCTCGGCCTTGACTGGTGCGCTCAGGAACCGGCAACAAAGCACAGCAACATGCATCCAGTCCGCCTCCGAGAGCCGTTTGGAATGACGGTCTGCTCTTTCATTCGGGTACGTTCGATAACACGACAGTCAGTAAAGGTGAAAAACATCGACGGCTCCGTTTTCCAGCCCGCTGCCAAGATCGTTTTGGGTGAACTTTTGAACTGCTGACAAAGATCCAGAGCGAAATGATCTGCGTTTGCCTCAGATCGGCTGAACAGGCCTCCGGACTGTAAAATATAACTGCGTCGAAAAGAGGGGGAGAATGGAGCCTAGTCATATTCATTCCGTGCGCTTTCAAGTGGAAAAGGCACCATGTTGCGGGAATTTCATTGACATTTGCTTCCACTATTCAAAAATAAGTACTGATTTACATAAAAATGATGAAAACCGCCTCATTCTCTCAGCAGCATGCACTGTATGAGTGCGTAACAAAGAGCTGCTCTGCTAACGTGATGGCACAGTTGGCCTCTCGTGGTGGCTTGCGTGAGTATGTGTGTGTGTGTGAGTGTGGCTGTGTGTGCATGATATACAGTAATAAGCACTAATGCTCTGATGTTGAAACACTAATGAACATTTCACGGGTGTAATTCGTCCCTCGCTGTTCTGCGCTCCAGTACGTGTTGCTTGTAGGTACAAAGCGCGCGGGTGGAGTCTGAATCATGGCTTTAATCACAAGATTTTATTCTACAAATTGTAGTTCCATAATTTAAGCTCTCTTCCACAACAGCCCCAATTCTACCAATTCTTGGCATGGTATTCCTTCAGAATTTGGCAAAAATTTCACCCATGGGTTGGTAAATTACATTTTGACCTGATTGAGGGGCTCCAGCCATTGTAACAGACTGTAACAAAATAAGAGTTTGTTTTTTGTGATATAAAACCTCAATTTTTTCTCTAAACTCCCAGTGCCTGTTGTCCACATGACCACCTGACCGTTCTACCTCTTCAAAGCAGCATTCAGAGTCACCCACCTACATGGATGCAGCACAGCATTCGTCTCTCTCTCTCTCTCTTTCTCTCTCTCTCTCTCTCTCGCTCTCTGTCAAGCTCATGTGGCTTTGTCAGTAAATGGTGTTGGATACAAGCATCGCAGTCCGCTGTGAAAAGCATCCTCATAACTGAAGTGCTGTCTGACAGTACGAGTTGCTCGCTGCTGTTGGAAAACTGTGGAAAGGAACAAGAGTTTGCAATATCCTGCGCAATTGCTGCTGTTGCTTCAGCTATTGAAGTCAAAGAAGAAAAATACCTCATTATTAGATTATATGTCCGCTTGAAAAATAAGGAAAGCTGAGTAGCTGAGCTCATATTAACAAAAGTAACAAACTGGGCAAGAAAAATGTGATGACAAAGCCAATCTTGCTAAAAGCAGTGAAAGAAACAAATACCACTAAAGGAGAGTCCGCAAAGTGGGAGGTATGGCATGTGAAAAAAGCAACTTTGGGGACCTAATCGTGGATTTAGATGGCGCCTCAATCAGCTACGCCTATCTGGTCGAACTACGGTATGTCAAGAACACAGGTTAGGCAGCTGCTTTGGGAAAATTTCTGCCACCCAGTGGAGAAAAGGAACATAATACGGGTTTGAGAGATTCATGATTAAAAATCATGGCTTTGAGAACTATGACACAGATGCACGGATATCTGGTGCACAGACGCACACACAGAGAGGGAGATGCGGGTGAGGGTGGGGGGAGAGTTGGAGAGAGAGAGAGACTGAGAGAGACAGATAGACAGACAGACAGACAGACAGACAGACAGACAGACAGACAGATATAGGAATGAATGCGGAGTTAGAGGAGAGGGAGAAAGTAAAAGGGACAGAGAGCTCGGTTGGAGGAGAGAAGGAGCAGATCTGACAGAGGTGTGAGAATGCACAAAGGCAGAGGATGAGCAGAGGAAGAGGAAGGACACAGCGCTGGGGATCCCAGCAATGCAAAAAATTCCAAAAACTCAAAGCGTAAAAAACATATTCAGTACAGTTTATCCTCAAGCTACTTATATAACACACAAGCGTTTGTGCATCGACAGGCACACGCATGTACACTCACTCACACAAAAACAAACAAACAAACAAACAAACAAACATTCCTGTAGTGGATGGTTTTAGATTGTAGGTGTTACTGTCTTTTCTGGACAGTGAGTGTAGGTGGGCCAGATACAGAAATAGGTGTGATTTTGATTCGGATTTCATTTTCTCTTCGTGTCTAACAACCACTTCAGCGCACCTCTTTACCCTCTCCTCTCACAGACACCATCCAAGTCTCCCAACATCACAGCTGAGTATCGTGACAACGACGGCGGCGCCTCCAAACCACCCGGGTGCACACGGATCATTACTGTCCACCGAGCACAGCGGTAGAAGCCCAATATTGTCACACGTCATGCACGGGCAAGTACACGGGCGGGGGGGGGTTGCCGTGTCATGTCAATGAGTTGATTCACCCTTAGCCTCCCTCTCTCAGCAGCCTGAGCTGTGCCTGTGGACCTGCTGGTGGTGCAGGCAGAATGTGTTATAAGTTTGGATACCGTTCATGCATTATACAGGCAGTGTCTCCGAGGGACATGAAAAACTGAAAAACTGAAAAACATCAGCCACCAGTGGCAGCAATCAGCAGTGTGATTGGACACACCTTACGGCCATACTGGGCCGCATCAGTATGGACTGTGTTGGTCTGCATTGCACCAGCAGCCGCACAGAAAAACTGATCATCAGTTTTTCTATCGACCAAATCATAAATTTGTAAAATTGCTTTTGCCGGCCCCTGGATGGATACGCAATCTCTTTGCAGCTGTGATCAATGGTATTAATAAGACTGTGGCATACTCAGGATTTGATGTATTTACTGTTTAAATATTGCCGTTTTCTCACCCCATCACTTCAGACTGCAGTGAGTCAACTCAGAGAAATATGTTTCACAATCAATGTTACTGCAAACATGTGGATGACTAGTTGCTCTTTTTCCCCCACACTTTTAATATGAGCTTATCTCTACGAACTCATCTTTGGATCAATACTGTAACGACCAAATTTATCAACCGTGATGAATAGTTTGGCAGTCGGTTTGATATGACATGGCCGCTGTTTTAGTCGCTCACCCATTTCATTGAGTTCAAACGATGGATACTGAAGTGTTCAATATCAGCATTGATCCACGATTTTGCAACCATGAAAAGATGCATAAGCGTTTTCCTGTTCAAGAAGTGAAACTAAAAATCAAATCAGCTCAAGAACAATGCTGCTGTTGATAGGGAGCATCTACCTATTAAATACAAATGGTGAGTTTTTGCTTTACACTTGCATACAGTCTACATTTGGACACAAGAGGTGGTCAACAAGATGTTTTAGGGTTGCAATGAGAATGTTTCTGTATATGAAGAAACAGGGAACATCTTCATCCAACACAATCAAGCAAGTGTGTTTTTTACTGACTTATCTTTTCCTTATTTGGTAAGGTTGAGCCTCTATCTTACTTCATATGATATTGTTAACTTTGATGCTGCTGAAGCTATCAGGCGCTATTGGAACCCTTTGTGAAAGACAAATCATTCAACCATATGCTCACAAAATCCCAGCACCCCATGAGAAATACGTAGGATAAAATCCTTGTGGTGTATGCAGAGTGTGAAAAGCTGTTGATAGCGACATTAAGAACTCTCCCTTTTAAAAAGAAACAACAACAACTAATATTCTAATCCCTAAAATGTTTGTATTCTTAAAAGAGCAAGCCTATTTTTCTGAGTTTAATTTGGCAAATGACTAGAGGTGGGGCACTCCTACCACCACATGAGAGGCACTGAACATGGAGTACCTCTCCTCTTCTCCATCTAGATCCTCACTGCGAGCTGTGTGTGGAGGAGGTCAGGCAGTCTGTGGGTCTGAGGAGGTCAGGCAGCTTTACAACGCATCCGCGTCTTCTGCGGTGTGCAGGCCCACAGGCAGCGAGCAAAACTGAATCAGCCAGTGTCAAACAAATCCAACAACACACCAACACACACCTTTACACTTGGACACACACTGTCTATTGGTTTATGACCTCTGTTTGGCAGTATGCGCACTGTATTGGTTTGTTGGTTATCTTCCTCGCCTAGGGACGTGAGATTTTTGGCATGAACAGTACAGAACAGTACAGAGCAGCAAAAGCACACAAACAAATTGAAAGCCCTTTGTCCTCTAGGCTTCTGCCTTCCACAAACTCTAAATGAGGTCTCAGGAGACGAGTTCAAACAGAAAGCACTGCGGCTAACAGGTTGACTTAAAGGACAGTGAAGGCCGCTCCATATATCAGATAGATAGATAGATAGATAGATAGATAGATAGATAGATAGATAGATAGATAGATAGATAGATAGATAGATAGATAGATAGATAGATAGATAGATAGATAGATAGATAGTGGTGGCAGGTGAGACATGTGACAGATGTGAGATGTAGCACCTGAAACCGTTGGGTAAGAATGGAGCCTCCCCTTTCTCTTTCTCCGTTTCTCTCCCTCTCCCCTGACCCTCCTCCTTTTCTTCAAGCCTCTCTCTGTCTCTGTCTCTCTGTCTTTCTCTCCAGCTCCACCACGACGTTCACTCAAGGAGCAAATACCTCTTTTCTGCCCCTCCATTGAAATGCAGTTTGCCTTCCCCCCTTCCTCCCTCCTCCCTCACTTTGCGGCCGTCCCCCTTTCCTTCTGTCTCTCTCCAGGGTGCTGAAGTGCCGCGGTAGTCATCCAATGACGGTTTCTTTTATCCCCCCCGCTGCCGTCCTCAGTTATCTAGTTACATCAGTTAAAATGAGGCAAGACGAGGAGGGCAGCTGTCAGTGTCTTCCTACATGATGTAGAGAGAGAACATGCACGAATTCACTCCTGTTTATGTTTAATAAACATTGGGTTCATTCTGAAATTGTCATGAATAAATCATCTGAAGCGTTCACATTGCTTAATGCCGCTTAATGATGCAATGCTCTCAACTGCTGCTTCACTGGAACTGCACTGTACACCGACTGGACATTTTTCTACAGGCTGCACTTCAAACCAACACTTTCATGCCTTCACACCAGGAGCTCCAGTTGTGATTTCACAATCAATATTCTTGCCGGCAAGGGGTGGAGGTGGGAACACGGTGGTGTGAGCGCATGGGGAATTTAATGCATAATTAACGAGTGAATAAGTGGAAAAGCTACAGTTGCATGTATCCTCTCCAAACAATCACAACATCACAACACCCTGCCACGGGAGGGACAAGGCGTGATGGAGAGAGAGGGAGAAGGTAAAACGCTGTGCTTTCTGCCACTTCTGCTCCAAATGTGTTGCATCTGCACCTTTCTAACTCACTTTCACACAGCGGTTCCCGTCTCTCTGCTTGGAATCTGTGCAGATGAGATCAGGAAAGTGTTGCACAGCCTCCATCTCTGCCGCCACCCCGCCACATCCCTCCACCCTGCAGGTTCGAGCCCTGATGTATGACTGGAACAAGCGATTCTAAATAACTCGTAAAGTCCAGTGCGTGACTTCTTCACCGGGTCTGTGCGCTGGAGGAATTAAGGAGTTAAAACCAAAGCCACCCCCACGCCCGCACTTACCTTTGATTCAACTTTATCCCCCCCTACCAGCAGAATGAAGCGCTTTTTGCCCGCTGTTTGGGGCTGAGCGCTGCAGTTGTTTTCACGCAAAAGCATCAGTCCCTGCATCTTGGTTTGTATTTGTGTTGTGTTTTTAAACGCTCTCAACGATAACGCGGTGAACGCTCGTCCGTCTTACCTTCACTTGTCGCGGTTGTGGAGAACTGTGGGGGGGGTTGCGTAACGCGGCGCTCCCACTCCTAATCCAAAAAAGAAAGATAGAAAGAAAAAGAAGAGGGAGGGAAAAAAAGAGAAACTGCTCGCTCTGGACACTTGGACGCGACGGGATGGAGAGCGGCGTCGGTGGTGTTGTAGGTGTTGGTGATGCTGCTGCTGTAGTAGCTGTGGCACAGAGGAGGGGGCGTAGTGGGCGCGCTCCTCCTGCTCTGCTCCGCTCTGGCACGACGGTCTGGTCCTCGGAAACAATTGTATCTAACTGCGCCCTCCCTCCCTCCGCCCCGCCACCCCTCCTCTACTCACTCTCACTCATCGTCTCACACAACCCAGGGAATGGATAAATAAATAATCGGTAAATTTCTCCTTCCCTCCCTCTTCCCCTTCCCTCCCTCTCTGTGCTTAACGGGTGACTATCTGTGACACGTGAATCATGAAAGTGATCATGAAGTGAGACAATTTTTTCCCACCCCATCTTTTCCGATCCCACAACCACCTTCACAACCCTAACACAAGCAGACAAACATACACACAAACACACACCATCCCTCTCCCCATAGTGGGGGTTTCTCTGGCCGTACAGATTGGGTGAAGTCTGGATTAAAGTGTGGGATTATATGTTGGCGTCCATCATTAATACACCCGCCGCTCACTGCTCACAATGACATCAGTCTTTGGCAGAAACCATCAAGGCTGACAGATTCGTGTGGGTAGAGATGGAGACAAGAGGAAGACAGAGGGACTGGTAGAGGGAGAGCGTGAGAGAGAGTGAGATAGGAAGAGAGAGAGAGAGAGAGAGAGAGAGAGATAGATAGAGAGAGAGAGAGAGAGAGAGAGCAAGCAGGAAGTATAAAAGAAACGGATGGATTGGGTGAGATTGGGGAGGTTCACCTCTTAACCCTCAAGATTTCTCATTCACTATTCAACAGGCTACCAAGGTCCCCTGATTGAGGTACTTGAGAGAGAGACAGGGAGAGAGAGAGGGAGAGAGGGAGATAGAGAGACATTGAGAGGGCGAGAGGGGGATAGAGAGAGAGAGACATAGAGAGCGAGAGAGAGAGAGGGAGAGGCAGGGTATGACGGAGAGCGAAAGAAACAGTGTGTATGCACGCATGCGTGTGCGTGTGACAGATATGTGATGAGGCTCTGTGTGCCGGCCTGTGTGTGTTTTTGTGCTGGATACATACACAAAGCCATGTGTGGCTGCATGCTGACAGATGGCTACTGCAGTGACGCAGGAACTAAGCACTGAGATTCTTCAGTGTGTGAGTGTTTGTATGTGTGTGTGTGTGATTTCATGTTTAGGGCCATGTTTATATTTATGGGTAGTGTTTGTGTGTGTGAGTGAGAAACAGTGACAGACAGTGAGACGCAACAAAACTTTTAAAACGCCATCCTCGCACGCACGCACGCAAGCAAGAAAAAACACACCCCCACACACGCACACATGCACGTGCACACACAACCACATCCACTATATAACACACAAATGGAGGCAAGTTGTAAAGATTGTTGATGTGGCAGTGCATTTGTTCAGTATTTCATGCTGTGTGTGTGTCTGTGTGTGTTTTCAACACCTTTTATTTTTGTTGTCATATATACTGTAAAGATACTTCATTCCTCCCAGAGTAATTTTACAGGTCCTCATTATCCCTTTGCCATAGAGGACAACATTTGAACTGGCGAAATTACTGCTGTACATCAGACAATGGACACGGAGAGCACACGCAGACACACACACGCACAGACACACACAAGCACACACACACATCCAGATTTTCTGCCTTAAGACACAATCCGGTCGCTGCATCTGTCCTCTTCCCCTACTCCTCCCTCTCTCTCATTCTGTCTCTATCTCTCTGTCTGTCTAAAAGCAGCTCAAGGTCTCGGCAAAGGTCACAGTTTCCATAATGGCCACATCCCTCGCTTTTTTCACATGCTTTTTCAAATTCCATCATCGTTCGCACAGCATAGTTGACAATATTGAAAACCCTCAAAACACAGCGATGGCCCAGGCAATGCAAGTGACAGGCGAAGACAGGAATCCTGTGTGGAATGCTGCCTGCGCTCTGAGCTTGCAGTGCTCACTTTCGGTCTGCATATATTGAGGGAACTGGCCGGATCACGCTTCACAGCTTGCTGGGCCTGAGATAGGAGAGTCAGAGCTTGGCCGGCAGAGTCTGACAAATGTCAGGGACACACAGGTGAGAGGACAGCTATGTTTAACTGAGATTCATCCCCGCAGTGTTGCCGATAAACCTTGACCCGGCTCTCCGACGAGAACCTCAAGAACGAAACTAGAACACATTGCCCGGCACCATGGCCCAGATGCTTCCTGTGTGGTGCTGGTGTGAGATGGAGGGGTCAGTGCCCTCTTTGTAAAAAAGAAACAGAAACAGAGAAGAATTCAGACGAGAAGTGATAAGGGAGCTGTGTTGATGCTTTTTAGTGCATCGGCAAACATTCGTGTGCCAATCATGCCATTCGGAGTCAGGAGGCTTCAAGGCCAGCTGCTTTGAAAGAGGACTGGCTGCTCTGCCTCTGCTTCACTCCTTCACTCTGCTCTCATTTCTCTCTGCACACGCACAAGCTCATGCACACGCACACGCTCATGCTCACACACACACACACACATATGCATTGTCTTCTCTACTCATGTCCTTTCAGTGCTTGCTCACTCTCTGCTGTCTCTGTCACGACTGGCAAACCAGCGTGTGAGAGCACCTCAGATTAGAAAATGGCAACATAAACCTTATGTGCTCAGATTAAGTATCGATCTTTTTTTACGTTGGACCACACACTTATGCTCTTTGTGCCTACGTGTCCCTGACACCCACTCACTTGTCGCCACTCATCACTTTAAATACTGTTAATTGTTCTGGATACATAAAGTAATCGGTACACAAATTTACATGCAAATTCCCCCTTTTCAGGCTTAATTTAGAATTAAATCCCCAGCAGCCCACAATATCTACTTTATCCTTGTAGTGTGTTTTCAGATTTGGCATTAAGTGGTATAATGCTATTAGGGCTGTGACATCTGCTCGTACTCAATTGCCTGATCAAACATGTGCTGGAACATACACGGACACACACTCACACGCGTACATGCACACACACACCAATGCGTTCCCCCACCATGTGTTTACTGGAATGTTTCCCACTTCCTTTTGTCGGAAGCTTGCCCTCCCTCTCTCCCACTGCCATGCTGATCTTTCCAAACCATTCATCTGGCCTGATCTCCTCTCTCTCGCTCTGTCACGCCCATTGCACCGCATCACATCACTGTCTATTTCAATTTTTCCTTCCTTTAGACACCACATCTCCATCTCTTTCTTTCTCTCCTCGCACTCTTTTCAGCAAGAGCCCTCTGCTCTGCCTTGTTGGGCAGTAGGCCAGTGAGGGTCAGAGTCAGGGTGTAATTACTTCACTCCTCCTCTCACCACAAGCCACAGATGGGATAAAGAAAAAGATAGAAAAAGATTGGTTATAAATTTACATCCTTTGGCCTGGATAAAATGATGCTTTGATTCATTTTTGTGACCTCTACAGGGCCATGAAACACGAGGGGCAATAAACTGAATACACGCTCACTGGCATTCCTGGAGAAATATGTGGCATCTTTTTCACCAAACCACCAATTGCTTTTATCCACTGATAATCAAGTCAAACATTATCAGACATAACAGTCAGACAAAAAGATGTTTCCCTCAACACTTAAAGTTGCGTGGGGGAGTTGGCCTTAATTTGCAAGACTCTTCATGAGTTGTAATGTAGGACAGGTAATAACCCCCTTGACAACATGGAGGGAGAATTACCATTTTTGAAAAACAAATGCCATCTGAAAAATCGATCATATTTAACAAACAAATGCCAATGGGACAGTGGATCTCGGAAGACTTGCAAAGACAGTTTGCGCAGACCTCAACCGATACCGTCCTCTACTCTGTCTCACGTTGGTGACCTAAATGACAGAGGAAGTCATTAGTAAAAGGTTGTCACAGACACACACTGGGATGGGCTACAGCGCCTTCACACACAGTGAAGGCTGTTGTTAATTAAACATTTTAGAGAAGGGGATGGTGTTGATGCCGTGGAGGCCACCGTTACAGCCATTGTTTCTGTTACTATTATTTCCCAGACTGATCAATGACATTTCCTCAGCTGTCTGTGACCAAAACTTACCACCTGAGGTCACCAATTACCGTGTGGAACCTACCTTTCCTTCTGACCTGTCTCAAAGAGGGAGGTATGTTTCACAGTAGCGGATATATTTGCAAAACTAACCCACAGAACAATATTTTAAAGGGCTGTTATGTGATTATTGTTTGAACTGGTTGTTGTACTCAGAGAACAATAGTAAAAGAAGATGTTTGACACATATTGTATATTGACACACTTGCACATGCATGTTGACAACTATCAGTGGCACAGAATGCTTGACATTAAATCAGGAAATTCAGAGGCCTGATACAGATTATATGAAACTCCTATGGAGTGGACAGAATGGGCTCATGTCACAAGCCCTCCCCCTTAATTAAGTTGATAATTCTAAGCACTGCGAGATTGATTCTGAGATGGGTCTTTGACAGTGAAAGTGATGGTGCAAACTGGCTGGAAAGAGGATAAGCTAAATATTACAACAAGAATTATCACAATGAGGGAAAGATGAAACAGGAGTGGAGATGAAGGAGACGAGGTCTCAAGATTCCTGAGGTTATTAATTGGAGTGTCAGTTCAAGGACGGCGTGATTATTTGGGTCAAACTATTTCTTCCTCCTCCTGAGGTCTCCCAAGGTTGCTTATGCTTTTTAAAAAAAGAAAGAAAATGCTTTTACATGACTCAGGCCGACAGACAAAGTCAAACCATTCAGAAAAGGCATTCAGAATGTTTCCTTACAAAGGTACATTTTTAGATTTGTCCTTTTGAGTCAGTCCATCCATCCCTATGGTCTTTTTTGGCCTCTTTCTTATCTGACATGTACTCTGTTGAGATATCACCTTTCCCAACAGCAAGCCAGGGATATTTCTTCAGAGATTGTGTGTCCAGCACATCCTAAAAGCCTCATCAACCGGCATTCAAATCCAAAATATTGCCCATGAAATGAAATGGCTGTTGAGCACATTTCCTTTTTGCCAACTGTTTTATCTGCCCATAGCCTATTTGTTTTTGCAGCCTTGGTTGGTTGTTTGACTGATGATTTTCTCAGGTGTGGATTCTTCGATTGACTTTGGCCATACTAGGTGGCATGGGCAAAGATGCTGATGTTTTCTTTTGGAGTAACCAGGTTTGACAGGATTGCAGATGAGCACATCTGCAGAATGGCCAAGGCTGAGCAGATTTGAGAGGCAAGATTGCTATGGATTGGGACCCATGCAGAGGAAAAGCAGTGCATAAATTGGACTGAGTAAATTGACAGTATCAGATGGGGACGAATAGAAAAAGGGTACAGAAGCTTCATTGATGTAGCGACATAAAACATGGTCGGTGGATAAGACTGATGGGAGGAGTGGGAAACAGATAATATGCCATAACGACCCCTGAGGTGAGCAGCCACACCACTGTGGACGTCTCTGCTTCGTTATTCTGCCATCTAGTGTTTAGAGTCAATGAGGACGCCGAAGGCGTCCGCGTATGAATCTGCTCAATTTCAGTAACTGGGTTAGATGTGTGTTGCTGCAGTAGCGCAGTGTAGCAAAGTCACACAATGCGTAATTCAATGTAGTCCCATAGAAATGTTAAACATCTCAACATAAACACTTTACTATTTGTATTCTGATCAAACTTGGTCCTATGACACACCATTGTTGTGAACGCTTGAAAATGTGTAGAGAAAGCGTCAGCATCCTATCAAAGACATGTTTAGGAAAAGAATCGGGAAATTCCGACAAACATCACTTCGTAAACGTCCAATCTCCGAACAACGCTGAGAGTTACCGAAGGAAGTGAAGTGTCAAGGGTGGGCTATTAAAAGCAAGTTGCTTCAGCCAAAACCCTTTTTGGTTGAAATGAACAGGATATAATCGTGTATTATTTTTGTTCTGTTATAAATAACCAAAATCAAAAGTCGCCTCGCTTCAGAAAATATTCCCATCATGCATTGCGAGCCCGGTGAAACTGTTCGAATCTGTTTATATCCAGACCCAGCCGTATTCGTACTTATCATATGGAGCAATGAGTAAATTTTGGCATCAAAGAATAATGGAGACATTTGGACAACAAAAGCAAATTTCGATTTATCCCATTCAATGACACCGTGAACAAAGTAGGTCTACCGATGTTCGCGGATATATAGTGAGTGGCGGAGGCGGTTCCTGTTGTGGGCGGAAGCTCATTGTAGAGGTCACATGCAGAGTGCTCGTCACTCCACCAATTACCTCGGGGAAGGTCTGAGACAAGAGCCAATCACTACCCTAGCAGGGTATCACCTGATAAGGGTGAGCGAGTGAACAGAAAGAATTGGGCCAAGTGAGCGGTCTAAGCAGGAGAAACCAGGGGGCGCACTTTGTCCGTCCCCCGGTGGATGCGGCTCTCGCGGGCTTGGAATCACTCGTGGCTGGCAGCATTAGTGCGATGGATGAGGTGGAGCACTGCTCCAGAACCCAATTCAGACTACTCTCCACCCACATTTTAAAATTTTCCTTACATGTCATTGAACTTAGACTGTCCATCCAATCTTTTTGTCAATGCCTACTTGTTCAGGGTGGGAATTTTTTATTTATATTTTATCCTGGAGCTGCTGTGGTAATGGGCTTATTCTAATACAATAGTATATTCTAATATAGTCTTACTTAATAAGTACTATGCTACTGTTTCCAACATCATTATGAACACACGCGTGGCAGCTCTGCCCTGTGGAAATGGCAGCAGTCTAGCGGCAATATAATTAGTAAACAGAATATTAGTTAACAAAATGTTGCATACAACTGCAGCATTTATCAAAAAACCCATACAAAACTGTATTGTAAAGTGACTGTGCACGTCAAGTGGCTATTGCAGTGGTGCAAGGGTGTGTGTGTGTGTGTGTGGTTGGGGGGTAGGGGGCGCAGTCAGCATTGGGCGTATTCTTATTCTTAATTCAATCTTACTTTATACAATCTTAGTTTGTGTTTTTTCTCTCACTAAAAGGTTATACGCCCATCAAAGTGTGGTGCAAACATAAAACTATATAGTTCCTCTTGGCACTGTATCTCATAATGTATAAAAAGAGACGAATCTTCAAGAGACAACACCACGACAAACTGGTCACGTGGCACCTTGAGCTTTGTAAATGGTGCCAGTGATCGGTTATCTCTGTGGGAGGAAGTTCATTGTAGAGGTCACACACTGGGTGCTTGTCACTCCATCTTTCATCTTGGAGAAGGTCTGAGACCAAAGCTAATTGTTACCCTTGCTGGGTATCACCTGCACAGGTGAACAAGCAACCAGAAACATGGAACCCTGTGGGCAATTCTAACAGGACGAAGCCAGGGGCTGCTATCTGTCCCTGGCGGATGTGATTCTCACTGGATTGGGAATATTTGTGGCTGGCAAAGAAAGTGCGATGGATGAGGTGGAACACTGTTCCAGAACCTAATTCAGACTACTCTCCACCCACATTTTTTGGCCCTATCCCATCTATCCCTATCTATCCCAAGATTCAGAGAAAAGAGCCATGATATTTGTTAAGTGAACTATTCGAACATTCCAGCCCAAGTGTACAGATTATATGCACCACATTTCATGTCAAACTAATTTATTTGAATTTTTTGCTGCTCTCCCTCTGAATTTGAAACTGAGATGTCATTTTTTTGTTCGTTTTGGCTGGTATTCAGTGGGTGTTGCCCAGTGTGTAACCCATGCTTGTCCGGGCAGGGTTGGGTTTGCCTATATATACAGCTCTAACTTTCTACTCTTGCCTTGCCCGGTGGCTCTCAGGGACTCTCTGCCAGCTCTCCCTCCGCGACCTTGTACATCGTGTCGACTAAGAAAGCTAAACATCCAGAAAGATGGCCCAGCAACAGATAAGGTATGAAATGTTTTCCAACATATGGTTGACCAGCCTTGACTTGTCATGATGTGAGAATGAATGTGATATGAATGTGATTGAAATCTGATTTTATTGAATATATCGTAACGTTTTTGTTCAGACACATTTCAAATAGTCAAGCATAATATGCACTGGTAAAGATTCACAGCAGCTTTGAGATTTCTAAAAGCACAAATGGCAGCCCTGGTTTTGGTTTACTAACAAAGTTATTTTTGGACTGACAGATGTACAGCTGCGGTTACCATAGCCCCTGGTTTGTTGCTTTAGGTCTGCTTGTCAGAGTCGTGCATGTTTCCAAACACTCAGGGTCCCATTGAAATTGTTCTATTCAGCGATGCCGGTTTTCTTATGTAACATTTCACCTAAGTGGAGTAATGACAAGTCGTTACACGTTGCACATAAGCAGCCACACCCTCGCTATTGGTGCCAAGCACATGTGTGTTCCCATTTCACCGTAGTCTTCCAGCCAAACTGATTAATGGAGGGACAGCGGGCATGGTGGGCGTCACCTGTGTATTCCCCATTGACCTGGCCAAGACCCGCCTGCAAAACCAAC
The DNA here is from genome assembly GCA_900312935.1 of Carapus acus. Taxonomy (NCBI): domain Eukaryota; kingdom Metazoa; phylum Chordata; class Actinopteri; order Ophidiiformes; family Carapidae; genus Carapus; species Carapus acus. The sequence goes on from OMPJ01002498.1 coordinate 29,800, forward strand.
GCGGTGGGCAGCAGCTCTACAAGAACATGTAAGTCTCAACTATGCTCAAACAGCTGCTGCTCATCCTAGTTAGGTGGGAGGGTTGGGTAGGTGGGTAGGTGTTTTATCAATTCATAGATTAATTTGTAATATGTTAAGTTTTAAATGTAATGGTTGTCTTTCTGCAGTGGTATGCAGAAAGAGAGGAAGGAGAACAGAGACAAAGAGAGAAAGAGAGAAAAAAGAAAGAAAGAATAAAAACATTCTTTATCAGCCACACATATGAAAAAGTAATACTCTGTTGGTATTTTTCGAAATACATATATGCCATGACACACACATTCAAAGTATGTTTTCACAGTACTTCCTGACATGCAGAAGTGGGAAAGATTACAGAGTGTGGGAGCTGCACATGAGCGGCCTGCTCAGAAGAGGTTAGCCTAAGGTGACTTGCTCACAGTAGGCAGTTAGGCAGCGCTGAGGTGGCACCCCCCCCCCATCCCCAGACAAAGTCCATAACTCCACAGTCACTGCCGCCCTCCTAATCCCCCAATATGCAAATCATGCAGAATTTATTTTAGTAGGGGTCTGCGAAAGTTTGTTTCCTACACAATGTAGCATATACTGATGTCGTATAAGAGTGGTGTATAGTAATCCATATATTTTTGTTTGAATTCAGGATGGACTGCCTGATTAAGACTGTTAAATCTGAGGGGTACTTTGGCATGTACCGAGGTAGGACTCATCGCACCATGCTCTTGTTTCAAATGAATCATTACATTTACATATATATTTAGATATCTAAAATGTATCAACACTCTCACATGCCATATCTGGTTCATGGCTTCACTTATCTGCAAGGGGAACCTGTGCTGTGCAATCTTCTTTTGTTCTCACACATTATTCTTTCTTGTGAACTATCAGTCGTTATGGACTGTAACTGTGTGTGTGTGTGCTGATCCTGGAATTTGTAATTTATTGGCTGTAGGAGCTGCTGTAAATCTGACACTGGTGACCCCAGAGAAGGCCATCAAGCTAGCCGCCAACGATTTCTTCCGCCACCAGTTGAGCAAAGATGGGTGAGCAGCAAAATTCTGAAGAATGATTTCCTAGAGAGGATCACCTCACCTTTTTTTCACTTTTCATTATTCAATATGTCATAATTAATTCCAACACTACCTTTGTGTCTCCAGTGGCAAACTGACAGTGTTCAAAGAGATGTTGGCAGGCTGTGGTGCAGGAATGTGCCAAGTTATAATCACCACACCCATGGAGATGCTGAAGATTCAGTTGCAGGATGCAGGCCGGCTAGGTAACACCTCCAGCAGTTATTACGCTATTGCAGACTTCCCACAGCAGACAATGACAGAATTAAACCGTCACCTTTGTGTGTGTGCCAGCGGCCCAGCAGAGGGTGATACCTAGTGTGGTGACTGCTCTCAAGATGGGCGGAACCAGCACTGTCCTCAGCCGCTCTTACAACGCCAGCCCGGCATCCCAGATCACGCGCGTGTCGGCCACCCAGATCACCAGGGACCTGCTGAGGACCAAAGGAGTGACCGGGCTGTACAGAGGCTTGGGGGCTACACTGATGAGGTGAGAGGAGACACAGTGTCCTCCTGTCTCTTGGACACCGATCACACACTGCCATGTTGCTGAGGCTGTTTGTCCCCCACTTTTTCAGGGACATCCCCTTCTCTGTGGTGTACTTCCCTCTCTTTGCCCACCTGCATCAGCTTGGACAGCATTCGTCCGAAGACCCCACCGTGCCTTTCTATTGGTCTTTCATGTCCGGCTGCCTGGCGGGATGCACCGCGGCTGTGGCCGTCAGCCCATGTGACGGTGGGCGGCCCAATCCGTGTCAAACTCCTCTTTGTGATGATATCCGTGGTATTTGGTGTTTAGACTATTTCTCTCTGTCTCGTACAGTGGTCAAGACAAGGCTGCAATCTCTCAAAAAAGGAGCAAATGAGGAAACGTACAATGGAGTGGTGGACTGCATTAGGTAGAATAGAGAATCAAATATTCTCTCAATGCATTGTTTCTATATATTTTACTTAACATTTCCTCTCCTCCTTTGCAGAAACATTCTGAGGAAGGAGGGTCCCGCTGCTTTCCTGAAGGGGGCCAGTTGCCGAGCCCTGGTCATCGCCCCTCTCTTTGGCATTGCTCAGGTTGTGTACCTCGTTGGAGTCGGAGAGTTCCTGTTGGGATACAGCTCCTATAATATCTACACTGCCTAAAGCAGCTCTATCCTCATCCTCCTGTCCTACCACATTACAGGCAGATATGCCTCGGGTGTAGTAAAGGATACTAGCGCTATGCCAGTGTGCGCCAAGATTCATTTTTGGGAGGGTTTGAAGTGACAGAATGCTCAGGGGACCATTGAGATGCCATTTTAATTCAAAGTGATTTGAATTTTGCCTCCAGCATGATTGTCTTTCTTATTCAATAGACCAGAAATGAAACTTAACTCGACTTTATGGGCTTTCATGGAGTTAACCCTGTGAGAGGGGAATAGATGTGGGAGCTGCACCAGTTTTCGTTATCGTTTCCCTCAGTGAGGGAAAAGTGGTGTCGACGAACTCCTCTCCTGAGACACCTTTCCCCGAAATGCACCTCATATCACCTAACCTGTAACTCTAACCTTTACATCGCTTTGGTGAAGTCTGAGTGGCGCCCGTGTGTGAGTGTGAGTGAAGAGAGCATCAACCAATTTACAGCGAAGACTGAGTATTTGAATGTAACAGCTCGAATCCTGTTTTAAAGGATTGCCTGTGACCACCGCCTTTGTTTAAACTCTCAAACGGTATAAATCATACCGTGTAGACATAATGGGTGCTGGTTCTTTCCTCTTTGCCCCGCACAAGCTTGTGTGAAGTTTCCTGTCAGGTGTATGTAATGACGGCTCGCGAGTGAGACTAGTGGGCTGCTTGTGCAATGCCGCCACACGTCTCTTGCTTGCGTGAGATCCAAATCCGCCTGGCTAGCAGCTGCTATTACCTGCTTTTTAATATAAATTGCACTATAGATAGTCTCAATGAGAGATTGTTGCCCAATGTACACATAAACTGTGACAATTGTGCCTGAGGTGGTGGACATTTTTAGCTGAGGCTGTCAGTATTCAATCAGATATCATCTAGTCATCAGCTCCACACATAGCCAGGTTAAAAATACATATACAGTTTGTAGCATATGCTTAGTCAGCATATTTTCACATCACTACAGCAGATGAGTTGCTACACTAATTCGATGAAGGCTTTTATGTACTCGTCATGCTTTTGGGACCAAATCTACTGAAAACAACTCCACACGACTCTCATGGCCTGTTAGTCTGGTAGCTGACTGCTGTCAATCAGGGTAACATTTCAATTCATGTACTGCATATTTGCAAATATCACACTTCAATTTGTAAAAGTCATCTTGCCATTTATCTAGGATGATGCAATTCCTAAAAAACTAATTCAAAACTGCCAAGGCTGTGTCAACTGAGCCTTTTACTTTGAGCACAGGTCCCTAATTTACTTGCTAAACCCTCAGGGTAAATATCTGCTTATATATATCATATATATACACATCTGAGTAAAACATGTCTGTGAATAATGTTAAGTTACCGAGAACCATGTATGACTACAACTGGAAGGCACAGAGTTTCACGGTTCTGATGTCAAGAGAAATCAAGTTTTTATTTTTTTTTTATCTCCGTGATTCTCAGTCATTTTCCAGATGAAGAATAATTTATCGTGGTTTTAGGAATATTTTCTATCTCAAAGTCAAGAGTGGAAGAACCGATTCATAAGTGTTCAATAAACAGTTATGAATAGAACCTTTGTGTCTTTTATGATGTGTGTGTGTTTGTCTTTGTCTTTATTGAGCCATGGATACGGCACACAGCCTCAAACTTTTCTGATGCAACCTTGAACGGAGGTCTCGTTACCTCAAGACCACCACATATTGGAGGGCATTAGGTATGTGGTGGAGCTGTGTGTGTGGCTGCGATGGGGAAACTCTACCTGCCGTAGCCTTGCCAGCTCTGCTGCGTTGCAGACATAACACCCGCAGTCAGCTGCTTGCTGAGCTCAAGTGCAGAAAGGTGAAACTTTGACAAGAAGCCGTTGCTGCTAAACCTGGAAATACACCTCACCACTGGCCGTATCCAATAGAATCAGCCGAAATAAGGATAGAAAGAATCCACACTAAGCGGAACTGAAAGCTTTCAATCTGAAGCACATACTGTATAGATGAAGACGCGTGACTCGTCTCGAGCTGTCCTCGAAACATGTATTTCTTTGAAACCCTGATCGAGTTATTATTAAGCTGTCAATCCAAATGACTGCTGTTGCCAATCACCTGTTTTTGTCGCGGTTACAGTTACAGCAGAGCTCCAGCCACATTTGGACTTTGGGTGGTGTGTCTGACACACTGCCAGCATTTTCTGGTATATGAAGCAGAATTTGTTTTTGGCCTTTCTATTAATCCTGTTCCTTTTGAGGTGAAACTGTTCACCTTTCTAGTATGTCAAAGATAAGTAGACCTGATACGCCATGGGGGTATGTTTATCTAACTTCTCAGCATAGGTGCTGTTGTGGTTTGTTGCTTTTAACACAGGAAATGTGTGAAACATCGTCGTTTATTGCAATTACCATAGCAGAAGTAAGTAAAACTTGTAAAACTTTATTAAACATCAAACAACTATCTTCCTGAGAAGTGTGGAATGAAATTAAAATAAATTAACATGCAATCAACTATCAGCACAGCATTGAGTGTGTGCACCGGTATCAGGTACAGAGTACAGGACAGTCTCAGGTTCACTCATGGCAAATATGGAGCCGCGACAAAGTTGTGGGTGTAGAACCAAGCAAGTCTGCTTTAAACTTCAGTAAAGACAGTCGCGTGACTGTCTTTACTGACTGTCAAGTTATCAAAGTCTTAAAACTATATCGACAACATCTTACGTTGCCTCATCATTTGAAGCTGTCCACTGGAAAATGAATTGTTAGCTTGGGCTTCCTTAGCACCACAAGGGTATTGAAATTGTCAGCGGAGGAATTGTCCTGGTCACACAGTCAAGCGAAATGCATCGAAACACGACAAATAAAACGATGTCTAGGCAAGCGACTAGTCTGATGTGTGTGATGAGAAAATGCAGTCCAACTCCACAAACGTACAGTATATACACTACCTACAGCTAACCCGTTGTAGGTCTCTGCTACAGTCACTGTTACAGAATGCTCAAGAAGTTTAAAAAAAAAAAGGCACATCAAGAAGTTCTTTCGGGTGTGTGAGAGTTTACACTACTGCTGCATCTACCACACTGCACTACTTGCAAGCCTAGGTCTACACACACCGTGTTCAGTGGAGACTAGGACATCAGCCAAAAATAATATACAACTACAAAACAAACGCACTCATATTTACACACTGGAGTCCTGAACCATTAGCTCTGTACATCCTGCAGCTTGAACAGTGGCTTATCTCAACTATCTCCTCTGCGTTTGGACTGGTAGAAATTGAGTAGAACCCAAAGTAGAGCTAGTGGAGTGGTGGGGTGAGAGGAGTGCAGGCAGTCTCTGATTTCCTTTACTGTTGACGTTTTGGGGGGTGTGATTTTAAGGCACCGAGTAAAAGGGGAGAGAAGAAAAGGGAAGCTAAAAGGCTCGGGTAACCAAATTTTACAATGGCATTGCTGCTCTCAGTTGACCAGCTAGCTATGTTTAACACAACACGTCCGCATGATCTGGGTCCTCTCATCAAGGGGTCAACAGATATCAAGCGTCCAGTGTTACGTAAGACATTTTCTTCGAGCAAACCCAGTGGGATTCATGTAAGCCGGTCACGGCGTCAAACATGACAATTTGGTTTGTAGCTCTAATCAGTTTTGACAAGGGAGCAGGTGTTTTGTTTTTGGGGAGAGTGATCTGATAGTGTACAACTTGTGTGTGTAATGTGTGTTGATAGTGGACGGAGACCAAAATGGCCTCTCTTGAAACTAAGCAGGGTTCCCCGTAACATGCCGAGCGTTTCTTTTTAAGGGCCGGAGTCTCACATAACACAACAGTGGTCTGTGTGTGTGCTTGTCCATGTGAGTGCAGATGTGTGTTTGCGTGTGTGTATAGTTGAGTGTGGGGGTCATGGGGGTTGACCTATAGGGTCAGCATCAAATATGTGTCAGAAAACCTTGACACCGCTGTGCCAGTATGAAGGCTGTAATGTGTATCCGGCACCGAGTGCACATGAGGAAATACAATGGGATAGTTTGAGGTTCTGGCAAGGAAGGAGGAAGACGAAATAGTTGATTGGAATGTTGGAAAGCGAGACTATGATCTAAAAGTCACCACCTGCACCTCCTGGATGCCTTACTGGTACTGATCCGTCAGCACTGAAGTAGAAAACAAAAAATATTGCTGAGAAATGGTCTGATTGGTGGGAAAGCGGCTTCCCCCTGAAACCGGGAAACCAAGACCTAGATGACCTCCCTGCTGTTCCGAATGGCACAGCAGAGCACCATGCTGAAGATCATCCCTATGATCTGCACAGAGGAAAACGTCTTTCAGTGACAAAACCACTTTCAGTCTGACTGTGTACTGTATGTGTGTCCATGCTCCTATTTGGTGACTCACCATGACTCCTGCAATGCCGATACCAACGTAGCCGATGATGTAGAGTTTACTATTGAAGAAATCCTTGATGCCAGTCTCACAGTTCTGCAAGCCAGAGATAAGAGCCAGAGAGTGGGATAATTTAAGGATATCGGGGCTAAAGGGCACCACACCACCTTTCAAAATGTTTTTATTGTACTCATCTGACCGTGGTACCAGATTGGGCATCAGGACAGGGCTTGTCTTTAGTTCCACAACATTTCAGCTGAGGAAATTAGAGAAATGTTCATTGGTCACTGCAACGTGTCTTAAATGAGACTCATTCAAAGGCACAAGAACACAGCGATGATACTGTTTACTCACCACTTGCTGGTAGGATGTGATCAATGTGCCGTTGTTGTTCTCATTGTAGGTTTTGGCGTAGAAAAATTGAACGTCTTCAATGATCTATGCATTAGTAAGGCAATGATGAAATAAATGAAGAGTCTGACTACCAGACAATGTACAAATATGGGTTTCTATGCTCATAGGTAAAGGAATCTTGTGTTGGATAGGAATGTCTGAAGTTATTATAGCTTTATTTGGAGAAGACACACCAAACTGGGGTTTAAACAGTGAGAGAGGTTAATTAGCAGATGTACCTTGTCTTTGTTTAGGAATCCAAACACTCCTGCTGCCACCTCAGCCCCAAAGATGATCAGCAGGCAGGCAAAGAACTGTGAAAAGTGTAGAAGATATGCGTGATTTCTTCTTCTCTTAGAAAAATATACGAAATACTGAGATTTAATTGGAATGTGACTCACTGATCCCAGCAGGCACTGAGATTCTCGCACAGCCCCACAACAGCCAAAGAATCCCACCAGCATCACCAGGCTGCCAGCGACAATCAGGATGTAGACACCTGGTGAGACAAGAAAGCAGAAAACCTGTCAAACGGGCACAAGATAAAGATCACACACATTTATCTATAATCTCCAACTGAAGGAAATTATTTTCGGGAGTCTCATTTTGTCTAATTGTCCCGGTGCACTAACAGTGGTTCGAAACTCAAAGACGTAATTACACAAATGAGCGAAAGGGGGCAGCACAGGGCAGCTGAGAGCTGAGCAGAGACAGCTGCAATTATTCTGACGACAACAACCAAACCAGCGGCCTCGAACGCCTCACAGGAGATGAGCGAGGGAGCCGAATCCTCGGGCAGACACTTCATCGGCCATTAAAGCCTCATTAAGAAGGAACAGTGCTTGTGTGTCTGCAGGGAGGAATTCAACAACACAACACTTCCTATCTGGATCACACACCCTCCCTGCAGATGGGGCCTGTTGCTGTGGCAACATTTCTGCAGAGGATGGGGTGGGATGGGACGCCGCAACTCCCGAGTGGCAGGGGCTCAGGTGGGAGTGGGGGAGTAATAAGAGGGCGGGGGGAGAACGGTTAAAACAAAGACAAGGCTTGACAGGACGGCGCATTAACTTTTGTTGGTCACTACTGGTTACTGGTGACCTCACAGAGGATAATGCCGTTAACTTCACGCCGATCTCAAACGACCCGCTGGCACCCTGATTGGTTGCTGCCAAAGCCATGGCGCCAAAGTGCGGTTGCTATCTCACAAATGGGGAGAAATACAGTTTCACAGCTGGCCTTTGGCAAAAGAAATGGTTGCAGATGAGGAGAGGCTGTCCCTTGGTGCGCTCTCATTTTGTCTGACATATCATTGTCGCGCTAAGGAGCCGGTGGAGAAGTTGTCTGTGGGCTGGGTGCCATGGGAACCAGCCATGGCAACTGCTGATGGCTCTCAGCTCTGAGTTAGCGTGGGCACGGCGCTCTCACTGTCAAAGCCATGTGCATCTCTACTCTCAAGGGAGCCGACTAAGGCCACCGGTCCTCGGGTCAAACCAACACACACACACACACACACACACGCGCGCACACGCACACATTAAGAGAGACCAAGGTGATGAAATGCCTTTACCGCATTGCAGGACATTGCAAGATAAGAAAAGTGTGCAACGCTAGTCTGACATTTCGCAACTTTATCAGTGTGCGATGATAAGGTGGTGCAGACTTTACAAAATGCAGAAATGGCTTGCTCATATGCAGCGCGTGTGCACGCTGCCTCTGCCTGTTTGTATTCTGTCAGGGGCTCCAGCCCCCCATCACCTGGATGGAGAAATCTATCCCCTGACTGTTTACATGCTGAGGAGCACTACCTGCTCCATCCTGTAAAGCGTCTTGAGATAACTCCTGTTATGATTTGGCGCTATACAAATTAAATTGTATTGTATTGTATTGTATCCCTCCCCTTAGCAATCTCCTGTTGTATTTCAGGATTTTGGGGTTTGCAGCAGTTTCACATCAAGCCATCAAATCATTTGTAAAAAAGAAAGAAAATACTGTAGACTGTGACAGAATGTTTACACTCATCTTCCATGTGGTTAAAAAATGTTGGCCAGTATAATAAGTTCTGTCACATCAGATGCACAACTTCCCCACTCTGCTCCCACACTGGACACACAGGGCCGGCTTTGCTCTCTTGCTCTCTCTCAGACTCTCCCTTCTTCTCATTGCTTTTTCCCTCCACTCTTCACTGTGGATCTCCAAGCTTTGCTCATTCCCTCTCCTGCCATTGGGGAGAGTGATTGACAGTAATATTGTCACCACGGTGCCCATATTTTCCATGTCCATTGTGGATTTACTGTATAATCTGATGTATGTCAGTACTTTCGCTGGTCCACATATTGTCCTCTATGGGAGAGGTATAACGGGGACCTGTAAAATTACTCTTGGAGGAATACAGTATCTTTACAATATACAGTACATGAGGACAAAAGGACATATTGAAAACACATACAGACGCACACACAGCATGTCACACTGAACAAAGTCACTGCTAAATCCACCATCTTTACAGCTTGCTTCCGTTTGTGTGTTATATATTGGCTGCGGTTGTGTGTGTGTGTGTGCGTGTGTGTGCGTGCTCGCGTGTGTGTGTGGAGGTCTGTGGTAGGAATATTCCCTCTGTCATAGAAACAGACATTTATTCATAGGCAGTGGGCTCATGGAAATATGTTAACACTAAGTTTTACAGCCCAGAGACTTAAGATGAAAGCATCATATGGGTGTGTGTCTGAACCCACGATTCGGCTTGAATTTATTTGTTCATAGAATTCTGAGTAATTTCTGTGTTTTCTCTGTGGAGATGTGATTAAAAAATTGGATGGCAGCTGAATAAATTGTTCTTAATAACCTGGCACTTGCTCTGACCTTATTTTGGCACAAACCTAACCCACAGATGCACATGTGGGGTCAAAAATCACCCCTGGGATTGTTAGTTTTCAAAATCTTTATAAGGAAAAATTTTTAAATATTCATATTTCAGGTATTTCGCATTAAACATGTTTGTGATATGAGGCAATATCTTCTTTATTTATGTTCTCATTAAGTTTGAAAAAATTCTCAATATTTTGAGAACATCAATCAAGGTCCAAAATGACCGCACTCGTGGAAGAGTGTGTTATTGGCAGGTTAAGTAAACACGGCCAAGGGAAACGCTTGTTGGTGGTAAAAAGGTTGTTGGGGGTCAATTCGTGTGACGTCACTTCTCGACCTCAGTTGTTCCCTTTAGAAACAGTTCTCGACGCAGGGTGCTGCATCACTGCTAGTTGGTCACGTGATGAACCCCTCAAATAATTCAAACTTAACCGATGAGTGTGTTAATTAGACCTAGCTGCAGCAGTCTTAAATTGGCTGCCGCCTTATTGCACGTTTGATTTCCCACAAGTGTGTTGGCTCGGCACCGCTTTTGGGAAGTTTGTCGACCGTTCGGACGTTAAACCGTGGTGGCGTATGACAAAGCCTGATGACGCCTGAAGTAGAGGTCATACTCTCTGAGAAAAAAAAGAGAGACTTTGTTCCTACCACCCCCCATCCCCTGTCTATGCGTGACGAATGCCAACCAAGCTGTTGCTCATCGCTTGTTTGTTTTACCTTTCCAATGCTTGTTGTTACAATCTCATGTCTGAAAAGCATTCTTCACGTGTCCTGTTTGTTGTTTTGTCTGCCTACTACAATGGTGCCTTATAGATTGTTTGTTGTTGTGGAGGTGATCCGAAAAACGTGTTTTTGTTCCCTTGATGTCGGCTGGCTCACTCACCGATGAAGAAGGTGTCTGGAGCCCCGTCACCGTTGAGCAGCGATATGGTGTCTGGGTCAAACCGCAGCCACAGTCCCACAGCCAGGACAAAGGAGCCCATCAGCTGTTGGCAAAAGTGAGAGAAAGACCCGGATTAAGCATGTGCTATGTATGAATGAGATAAAGGGCTCCCCAGGAGAAATGAGGGGTACAGATAAGGAGTTTACTGCCACGCTTGGTTGATTGTGTGTGCGTGTGTGAGCGGGACTAAAAACCTAATTCCGGTAAATACTGAGTGTGTCCCATGATACAGTATGTCCGCTCCAACAAGCAGCGATAGCGTTGGCATTAGCAATGTCAGGTGTAGCTACATTTTTGCGATTATTTTTCTTTGGTAAAATACAGTAGGAAGGCCTGTGCAGTAATGGTATAAATCTCAGAATATTGCAATGAATCACATGAAAGTGGTCGTCCCCAGTGCGGAGTGTCTCTCAATCTAAATGCAGCACAGGAATGGCCAGGCGAGTGTCAACGGCCTTGAAATGGCTCGCTCGTTGGCTGCCCCGAAATGTGATTTTCCACATAAATAGTGGCGTGGAGTTTCCACTCCAGCCCTCCACCCTTGCACTTCGGCACCAGCAGTGTAATTTCACACAGAGCGAGCTGGGCTAAGTTGGCAATGTCCACAGTCAAAACAATGCGTCTGAGGGAAGGCCTGTCATTGTTTGAGAGTTCTAGGTCTGTAAACGGTACTTTTAAAACTTAAACCACTCCTTAACCATGTCTGACTGCCAGACATGGAGAAAATCCTCTGCTTGGCTCTGGGCAGCTGTAGCGGCACCTTGAGCTTAGGCAGAGCCTCTCATTTGTTTGGTCATGTGGTCGCATGTTGCTCATATTTCCCATCATCAGTCAAGGAAATGAAAGTGCTGCAGCATGTGGAGTTGACAGAAAGTGACTACAGTAATGGCAGTTGTTCAAGTGTCTGCTTGAGGCACAAGGAGGCACTGAGAGAGTTGCCGGTTGTCTTTTGGAGATCTGAGAAGTTTTCAAGGACAAAATGTCGACTTGTTTAGATCGACATATGTGGTTGGCGCATTGTGGTTGGATCAATATGGTGAGGCTAAAAAAAGGACATCAAGCGGCTTCTGATGTCCCCAGATAGGTGAACCACAATGTCAGACTCGAAACAGGGTGGAACTTGGACGCGTGTGTGAACACACACAATTTTGACGATGTTTTATCAATTGAGAGGAAAGTTTTTCCCTTTTCCTTTCACATTGGTAGAAAGGAACTGGGGCTGCTAACAGAGTCTTGGGAGAGCATTGAATCGAAACAGCAACTATTTAGTTTTGAGGCCAATGCTTGACTGACTGGACATGGCACCCACATGTCCAGACCAGTTGGACGGCATAGTACTCAACTCGTCTGTCTTGTGGTTGTTGGACTTGACGTGGACCCTCCAGCGTGCTTGCCCGTTCAATGCATTGACATATGATGAATGCATGTGCTGGCATGTTCAAATGAAAGGAACACTTCCTGTCTTTCCCTTCTGCTCCTTCTTGCGTAGCCTGTTCCTCGTCTCGTCCTTACTGTCTCCAATCCTTTTCCGCCTCCACCAGTCCACAGTTCATGTTTTACGTTCAGCTTCAGAAGAGGAGCCACAAGCGCAGTTATTAAGTATTCAGGGGGTGGTATTGGAGAGGCAACTTCCTTCCCAGATGAGTGTACAGCGTCCTACCGGTGATATAGGGCGTGTTGAGGCCGCAGAGTTTTGGGTTTAATAATTGTATTCAGAGTGATAAAACACTGTGAGGAGATGGCTGCAGAGGCTTTAGTGTCTCCTGGCTGGAGACATCTATGCAGTGTGGTGGCGGTAGTGGAGACGTGAGTCTAGAATGTAGAGTATAGGCTGATCCGAGCGCTGAGGGTGTAGATCACAGGTGTCAAACTCGAGGCCCGCGGGCCAAATGCGGCCCGCAGTGTCATTCTATGTGGCCCATGAGGCGCTTAAGCGATTGCTTTCATATGCCAAAAGAGTCAATTCAAGGCCTGCAGGGGCCGGATGTGGCCCTCTTCTTCATTGTATCTGGCCCATTAACGTTTGAATGACCTCCAATTATCCACCAGTGTAGAATTCAAGGGCCAGGTGCGGCCCTTTGCGTCATTGTATGTGGCCCACGAGCGCAAGAATTGACATCTGGCCCGTTGAGGGCCACCTCCATGCTGATGTGACCCTCCGTGAAAATGAGTTTGGCATCCCTGGTGAAGATAAATCCCGATTCTCCCGTATAAAACCACAAGTTCATATCGTTAGTCCAGCCGAGTGTGTAGGTGCAGCCATAAAAGCTGAAACACTCTCATACCTCAAATTCAAGCGAGCTAGCTTGACTTGCCATCCTCTACTACTGCAGGAACTTGTGGTTAGATTGGGGGGTGTCTAACTCCAAGCACCTGCAGTAGTGAAGGGTGGTACTTTCATTTGTTAAGCATGTTTCTCAAGCCTGTGTGTGTGTGTGTGTGTGTGAGCATGATACACAAACACTGTAGCAAAATGATTTTATGATACATTTCACTGTGCATGTCTCAAATCTGCTTTGGATGACATACAAAGTGCATGTTCAGTCTATGGTAAGTCCTGTCTAGCAATCCCCAAGGTCTTATTAACCCCCTTACACACCCACATACCC